>CM057814.1:10638464-10860964 GCA_030067965.1 Latrodectus elegans
AATCAGCAACCCTATAAAAATTTAATTTTGTGTTTTTTATGGTATTTTAGAAAACTGAGGAGTGTTATGATTCAAACCATTTCATCTTTTATATTTATACATCAAATTGTTCACAACAGCCTCCTCTATAATATTCACATTGGTTCCAGAAATTTCAAGTCCCTAAAATGTCTTAATCACCCTCCCCCATTTTAAAGATTTCAAATATTTCTGTTTTTTGGATGGTATTTAGACATTTTATGAGTAATACGACTACAACCATGGGATATTAAATATTAATTCATCAGAATGTTCGCAATAGTGTCCTCTACAATATTCAGTTTCGTTCAAGATATTTATAGTCTTCTAAAATGTCTTTATAGCCTCCCCCCTTCTTTAAAATATTAAATTTCAATTTTTTAATCAGATTTTAGGAAATTGAAGAGTGTTATGATTCCAACCATGATATCTTATATATTAATTCATCAAAATGTTTGCAACAGTCTCTCCTACAAGATTCAATTTAATTCCAGAAATCTCTAGTCGCCAAAAATGTTCTAATCAGCACCCCCCTTTTTGAGTATTGAAATTTTTAAATCTTTTTGGACTGAGTTTTAAAAATTTATGAGTGATACGACTCCAACCATGGGATATTAAATATTAATACATCAAAATGTTCGCAATAGTATCATCCACTAGATTTACTTTTTTTCAAGTAATCTCTATTCTCGTAAATTGTCCTAAACACATTCCCCACTTTTAAAGAATTGAAATTTTTCTGTCTTTTTGGAATGATTTTAGAAAATTGAGCAGGGCTACGACTCCAACCATGGTATATTAAATATTAATGCGTCAAAATGTTTTCAATGGTGTCCTCAACAATATTCACATTGGTTCAAGACATTTCCATTCTACAAAAAAGTGTTTATAACCCCCCTCTTTAAAGTATTAAATTTTGGTTTTTTTTATCGGATTTTAGGAAATTGAGGAGTGTTATGATTCTAACCATGACATATTATATATTAATACATCAAAATGTTTGCAACAGTCACATCTACAAGATTCACTTTGTTTCCAGAAATCTCTAGTCTAGTAAAATGTTCTAATCAGCCCCTACCCCTTTTTTGAGTATTCAAATTTTTAAATATTTTTCGTCTGAGTTTAGAAAATTTAGTGGAGCTACGACTCCAACCATGGGATATTAAATATTAATGCATCAAAATTTCGCAATAGTCCCCTCTACAAGATTCAGTTTGGTTCCAGAAATCTCTATACTCCTAAAATGTACTAAAAACCCTCCCCTTTTAAAGTATTCAAATTTTTCTGTTTTTTCGAATGATTTTAGAAAATTTATGAGTGATATGACTCCAAACATGGATATTAAATATTAATACATCAAAATGTTCGCAATAGTCTCCTCTACAAGATTCAGTTTGGTTCCCAAGATATTTATAGTCTTCTAAATTGTCTTATATCTCTCTTTAAAGTATTAAAATTTTGTTTTTTGGAATCAGATTTTAGATAATTGAGGAGTGCTACGACTCCAACCATGATATATTAAATATTAATACATAAACATATTTGCAACAGTCTCCTCTACAAGATTCAGTTTGGTTCCACACATCTCTATTCTTCTAAGCTGTTCTAATCAACTCCCCTTTTAAGAATTCAAATTTTTGTATCTTTTTGGTCTGAGTTTAGAAAATTTATGAGTGATATGACTCCTACCATGGCATATTAAATATTGATACATCAATATGTTTGCAATAGTGTCCTCTACAATATTCGGTTTGGATTAAGATATTTCTAGTGTTCTAAAATGTTTTTATAGCCCCCCTTCTTTAAAATATTAAATTTTTGTTTTTTACCGGATTTTAGAAAATTGAGGAGTGTTATGATTCCAACCATGAGATCTTATATATTAATACATCAAAATGTTTGCAATAGTATCGTCTAAAAAATTCACTTTGGTTCCAGGCATTTCCTGACACCTAAAAGGCCTTAATCAGCAACCCTATAAAAATTTAATTTTGTGTTTTTAATGGTATTTTAGAAAATTAAGGGGAGTGTTATGATTCAAACCATTTCATCTTTTATATTTATACATCAAATTATTCACAACAGCCTCCTCTACAAGATTCACTTTGGTTCCAGAAATCTCTAGTCTCCTAAAATGTTCTAATCAGCCCCTACCCCTTTTTTGAGTATTCAAATTTTTAAATCTTTTGGTCTGAGTTTAGAAAATTTAGGAGTGCTACGACTCCAACCATGGGATATTAAATATTAATGCATCACAATTTTTGCAATTGTCTCCTCTACAAGATTCACTTTGGTTCCAGAAATCTCTTTCTCGGAAAATGTTCTAAACAACCTCCCAAATTTTAAAGTATTCAAATTATTCTGTCTTTTTCGAATGATTTTAGAAAATTGATGAGTGCTGCGAATCCAACCATGGGATATTAAATATTAATGCATCAAAATGTTTGCATCAGTCTCCTCTACAAGATTCACTTTGGTTCCAGAAATCTCTATTCTTCTCAACTGTCCTAATCAGCCCCCCCCCATTTCAAAGAATTCAAATTTTTGTGTCTTTTTGACCTGATTTTAGAAAATTAAGGAGTGCTACGACTCCAACCATGGTATATTAAATATTAATACATCAGAATGTTTGCATCAGTCTACTCTACAAGATTCAGTATAGTTCCACACATCTCTATTCTTCTAATCTGTCCTAATCAGCCCCCCCTTTTTAAGAATTCAAATTTTTGTGTCTTTTTGGCCTGATTTTAGAAAATTGAGGAGTGTTGCGACTCCAACCATGGTATATTAAATATTAATGCATCAAAATGTTTTCAATATTGTTCTCAAAAATATTCACTTTGGTTCAAGACATTTCTTGACTTCTAAAATGTCCTCATAACCTCCTCTTTAAAGTATTAAATTTTGATTTTTTATCGGATTTTAGGAAATTGAGGAGTGTTATGATTCCAACTATGAGATCTTATATATTAATACATCAAAATGTTTGCAATAGTCTCGTCTACAAGATTCAGTTTGGTTCCAGACATTTCCTAACACCTAAAATGCCTTAATCAGCAACCCTATAAAAATTTAATTTTGTGTTTTTTATGGTATTTTAGAAATTTGACGAGTGTTATGATTCAAACCATTTCAACTTTTATATTTATACATCAAATTGTTCACAACAGCCTCATCTACATGATTCACTTTGGTTTCAGAAATTTCAAGTTTCCTAAAATGTCTTAATTATACGCCCTCCTTTTAAAGATTTCAAATTTTTCTGTTTTTTGGATGGTATATAGAAAATTTAAGAGTGATACAACTCCACCATGGAATATTAAATATTACTACATCAAAATGTTCGCAATAGTGTCCTCTACAATATTCAGTTTGGAACAAGATATTTATACTCTTCTAACATGTCTTTATAGCCCCCTCTTCCAAAAAGTATTAAATTTTGGTTTTTTTATCGGATTTTAGGAAATTGAAAAGTGTTATGATTCCAACCATGAGATCTTATATATTAATACATTAAAATGTTTGCAATAGTCTCTCTACAATATTCACTTTGGTTCCAGAAATCTCGAGTCACCTAAAATGCCTTAATCAGCAACCCTTTGAGAATTTAATTTTAAATATTTTTTGTCTGAGTTTAGAAAATTCAGGAAATCTACGACTCCAACCATGTGATATTAAATATTAATGCATCAAAATGTTCGCTATAGTCTCCTTGACAAGATTCACTTTGGTTCCAGAAATCTCTATTCTCATAAAATGTCTTAATAACCCTCCCCTTTTAAAGAATTCAAATTTTTCTGTTTTTTGGATGGTATTTAGAAAATTGTTGAGTGATAAGACTCCAACCATGGTATATTAAATATTAATACATCAAAATGTTTTCAATAGTGTCATCTACAATATTCAGTTTGGTTCAAGATATTTATAGTCTTCTAAAATGTCATTATAGCCACCACTTCTTTAAAGTATTAAATTTTGGTTTTTATATCGGATTTTTTGAAAGTGAAGAGTGTTATGATTCCAACCATGACATATTATATATTAATACATCAAAATGTTTGCAACAGTCTCCTCTACAAGATACATTTTGTTTCCAGAAATCTCTAGTCCACTAAAATGTTCTAATCAGCCCCCCCCCTTTTTTGAGAATTCAAACTTTTAAATAATTTTAGTCTGAGATTAGAAAATTTAGGAGTGATACGACTCCAACCATGAGATATTAAATATTAATGCATCAAAATGTTCGCAATAGTCTCCTCTACAAGATTCACTTTGGTTCCAGAAATCTCTATTCTCGTAAAATGTACTAAACACCCTCCACACTTTAAAAGAATTCAAATTTTTCTGTCTTTTTGGAATGATTTTAGATAATTGAGAAGTGCTACGACTCCAACCTTGATATATAAAATATAAATACATCATAACGTTTGCATCAGTCTCCTCTACAAGATTCAGTTTGGTTCCATACATCTCTATTCTTCTAAACTGTCCAAATCAACCCCCCCTCCCCCGTTTTTAAGAATTCAAATTTTTGTGTCTTTTTGGCCTAATTTTAGAAAATTGAAGAGTGCTACGACTCCAACCATGGTATATTGAATATTAATGCATCCAAATTTTTGCAATAGTGTCCACTACAATAACCAGTTTGGTTCAAGATATTTCTAGTCTTCTAAAATGTCTTTATAGCCCCCCACCTTCTTTAAAGTATTAAATTTTAGTTTTTTTATCGGATTTTAGGAAATTGAGGAGTGTTATGATTCCAACCATGAGATCTTATATATTAATACATCAAAATGTTTGCAATAGTCTCGTCTACAAGATTCAGTTTGGTTCCAGACATTTCCTGACACCTAAAATGCCTTAATCAGCAACCCTATAAAAATTTAATTTTGTGTTTTTTATGGTATTTTAGAAAGTTGAGGAGTGTTATGATTCAAACCATTTCATCTTTTATATTTATACATCAAATTGTTCACAACAGCCTCTCTACAAGATTCACTTTGGTTCCAGAAATTTTAAGTCTCATAAAATGTCTTAATTATCCTCCCCCTTTTAAAGAATTCAAATTTTTCTGTTTTTTGTATGGTATTTAGAAAATTTATGATTGATACGACTCCAACCATGCGATATTAAATATTAATACATCAAAATGTTCGCAATAGTGTCCTCTACAATATTCAGTTTGGATCAAGATATTTCTAGTCTTCTAAAATGTTTTTATAGCCCCCTTCTTTAAAATATTAAATTTTGGTTTTTTTTATCGGATTTTAGGAAAGTGAAGAGTGTTATGATTCCAACCATGACATATTATATATTAATACATAAAAATGTTTGCAACAGTCTCCTCTACAAGATTCACTTTGTTTCCAGAAATCTCTAGTCTCCTAAAATGTTCTAATCAGCCCCCCCCCCTTTTTGAGTATTCAAATTTTTAAATCTTTTTGGTCTGAGTTTAGAAAATTTAGGAGAGCTACGACTCCAACCATGGGATATCAAGTATTGATGCATCAAAATGTTCGCAATAGTCTCCTCTATAAGATTCAATTTGGTTCCAGAAATGTCTATTCTCGTAAAATGTCCTAGACACCCTCCCCAATTTTAAAGTATTCAAATTTTTCTGTCTTTTTCAAATGATTTCAGATAATTGAGGAGTGCTACGACTCCAACCATGGTATATTAAATATTAATGCATTAAATGTTTTCAATAGTTTCGTCTAACAGATTCATTTTGGTTCCAATTATTTCCTGCACCTAAAATGCCTTAATCAGCAAACCTATAAAAATTTAATTTCGTGTTTTCTTAATGGTATTTTAGAAAGTTGAGGAGTGTTATGAGTCAAACCATTTCATCTTTTATATTTATATATCAAATTGTTCACAACAGCCTCCTCTAAAAGATTCACTTTGGTTCCAGATATTTCAAGTCTCCTAAAATGTCCTAATCACCCTCCTTCATTTTAAAGATTTCAAATATTTCTGTTTTTTGGATGGTATTTAGAAAATTTATGAGTGATACGACTACAACCATGGGATATTAAATATTAATACATCAAAATGTTCGCAATAGTGTCCTCTACAATATTCAGTTTGGTTCTAGTTATTTCAGGTCTTCTAAAATGTCCTCAAAACGCCCCTCTTTAAAGTATTAAATTTTGGTTTTTTTATCGGATTTTAGGAAATTGCGGAGTGTTATGATTCCAACCATGAGATCTTATATATTAATACATCAAAATGTTTGCAATAGGATCGTCGTCTACAAGATTCCTTTTGGTTACAAATATTTCCTGACACCTAAAATGCTTAATCAGCAACCCTATAAAAATTTAATTTTGTGTTTTTTATGGTATTTTAGAAAACTGAGGAGTGTTATGATTCAAGCCATTTCATCTTTTATATTTATACATCAAATTGTTCACAACAGCCTCCTCTATAATATTCACTTTGGTTCCAGAAATTTCAAGTCCCTAAAATGTCTTAATCACCCTCCCCCATTTTAAAGATTTCAAATATTTCTGTTTTTTGGATGGTATTTAGAAAATTTATGAGTGATACGACTACAACCATGGGATATTAAATATTAATACATCAAAATGTTCGCAATAGTGTCCTCTACAATATTCAGTTTGGTTCAAGATATTTATAGTCTTCTAAAATGTCTTTATAGCCCCCCCCTTCTTTAAAGTATTAAATTTTGGTTTTTTATCGGATTTTAGGAAAGTGAAGAGTGTTATGATTCCAACCATGACATATTATATATTAATACATCAAAATGTTTGCAACAGTCTCCTCTACAAGATTCACTTTGTTTCCAGAAATCTCTAGTCAGCTAAAATGTTCTAATCAGCCCCCACCCCCAATTTTTGAGTATTCAAATTTTTAAATCTTTTTCGACTGAGTTTAGAAAATTTAGCAGAGCTACGACTCCAACCATGGGATATTAAATATTAATGCTTCAAAATGTTCGCAATTGTCTTCTCTACAAGATTTAGTTTGTTTCCAGAAATCTCTTTCTCGTAAAATGTCCTAAACACCCTCCCCAATTTTAAAGTATTCATATTTTTCTGTCTTTTTGGAATGATTTTAGATAATTGAGGAGTGCTACGACTCCAACAATGGTATATTAAATATTAATACATCAGAATGTTTGCATCAGTCTACTCTACAAGATTCAGTTTGGTTCCACACATCAATATTCTTCTAATCTGTCCTAATCAGCCCCCCCCCGTTTTTAAGAATTCAAATTTTTGTGTCTTTTGGCCTGATTTTAGAAAATTGAGGAGTGCAAGGACTCCAACCATGGTATATTAAATATTAATGCATCAAAATGTTTTCAATATTGTCCTCTACATTATTTAGTTTGGTTCAAGACATTTCTAGTCTTATAAATTGTCCTCATAACCCCCCTCCTTAAAGTATTAAATTTTAGTTTTTTATCAGATTTTAGGAAATTGGGGAGTGTTATGATACCATCCATGAGATCTTATATATTAATACATCAAATTGTTTGCAATAGTCTCGTCTACAAGATTCAGTTTGGTTCCAGACAATTCCTGACACCTAAAATGCCTTAATCAGCAACCCTATAAAAATTTAATTTTGTGTTTTCTATGGTATTTTAGAAAGTTGAGGATTGTTATGAGTCAAACAAATTCATCTTTTATATTTATACATCAAATTGTTCACAACAGCCTCCTCTACAAGATGCACTTTGGTTCCAGAAATTTTAAGTCTCCTAAAATGTCCCAATCACCCTCCCCCCTTTTAAAAATTTCTAATTTTTCTCTTTTTTTTATGGTATTTAGAAAATTTATGAGTGATATGACTCCAACCATGGGATATTAAATATTAATACATCAATATGTTCACAATAGTGTCCTCTACAATATTCAGTTTGTATCAAGACATTTCTAGTCTTCTAAAATGTTTTTATAGCCCCCCTCTTCTTTAAAATATTAAATTTTTTTTATCGGATTTTAGGAAAGTGAAGAGTGTTATGATTCCAATCATGACATATTATATATTAATACATAAAAATGTTTGCAACAGTCTCCTCTACAAGAGTCACTTTTTTTCCAGAAATCTCTATTCTCCTAAAATGTTCTAATCAGCTCCCCTCTTTTTGAGTATTCCAATTTTTAAATCTTTTTGGTTTAATTTTAGAAAATTTAGGAGAGCTACGACTCCAACCATGGGATATCAAGTATTGATGCATCAAAATGTTCGCAATAGTCTCCTCTATAAGATTCAATTTGGTTCCAGAAATGTCTATTCTCGTAAAATGTCCTAGACACCCTCCCCAATTTTAAAGTATTCAAATTTTTCTGTCTTTTTCAAATGATTTCAGATAATTGAGGAGTGCTACGACTCCAACCATGGTATATTAAATATTAATACATCAAAATGTTTTCAATAGTATCGTCTAAAAAATTCACTTTGGTTCCAGGCATTTCCTGACACCTAAAAGGCCTTAATCAGCAAACCTATAAAAATTTAATTTTGTGTTTTTAATGGTATTTTAGAAATTTGACGAGTGTTATGATTCAAACCATTTCATCTTTTATATTTATGTATCAAATTAATCACAACAGCCTCCTCTAAAAGATTCACTTTGGTTCCAGATATTTCAAGTCTCCTAAAATGTCCTAATCACCCTCCCCCTTTTAAAGATATCAAATATTTCTGTTTTTTGGATGGTATTTAGAAAATTTATGAGTGATACGACTCCAACCATGGTATATTAAATATTAATGCATCAAAATGTTTTCAATAGTGTCATCTACAATATTCAGTTTGGTTCAAGACATTTCTAGTCTTCTAAAATGTCCTCAAAACCCCCCTGTTTAAAGTATTAAATTTTGGTTTTTTTATCGGATTTTAGGAAATTGAGGAGTGTTATGATTCCAACCATGAGATCTTATATATTAATACATCAAAATGTTTGCAATAGTCTCGTCTACAAGATTCCTTTTGGTTCCAAATATTTCCTGACACCTAAAATGCCTTAATCAGCCCCCTTTTGATAAAAATTTAATTTTGTGTTTTTTATGGTATTTTAGAAAACTGAGGAGTGTTATGATTCAAACCATTTCATCTTTTATATTTATACATCAAATTGTTCACAACAGCCTCCTCTATAATATTCACTTTGGTTCCAGAAATTTCAAGTCCCTAAAATGTCTTAATCACCCTCCCCCATTTTAAAGATTTCAAATATTTCTGTTTTTTGGATGGTATTTAGACATTTTATGAGTAATACGACTACAACCATGGGATATTAAATATTAATACATCAAAATGTTCGCAATAGTGTCCTCTACAATATTCAGTTTGGTTCAAGATATTTATAGTCTTCTAAAATGTCTTTATAGCCTCCCCCCTTCTTTAAAATATTAAATTTCAATTTTTTAATCAGATTTTAGGAAATTGAAGAGTGTTATGATTCCAACCATGACATCTTATATATTAATACATAAAAATGTTTGCAACAGTCTCCTCTAAATATTCACTTTGGTTCCAGAAATCTCTAGTCTCCTAAAATGTTCTAATCAGCCCAACCCTTTTTTGAGAATATAAATTTTTAAATATTTTTGGTCTGAGATTAGAAAATTTAGGAGTGATACGACTCCAACCATGGGATATTATATATTAATGCATCAAAATGTTCGAAATAGTATCATCCACTAGATTTACTTTTTTTCAAGAAATCTCTATTCTCGTAAAATGTACTAAAAACCCTCCACACTTTAAAAGAATTCAAATTTTTCTAACTTTTTGGAATGATTTTAGATAATTGAGAAGTGCTACGACTCCAACCATGATATATAAAATATAAATACATCAAAATGTTTGCATCAGTCTCCTCTACAAGATTCAGTTTGGTTCCACACATCTCTATTCTTCTAAGCTGTCCTAATCACCCCCTCTCGTTTTTAAGAATTCAAATTTTTGTGTCTTTTTGGCCTGATTTTAGAAAATTGAGCAGTGCTACGACTCCAACCATGGTATATTGAATATTAATGCATCAAAATGTTTTCAATAGTGTCCTCTACAATATTCAGTTTGGTTCAAGACATTTCCATTCTACAAAAATGTGTTTATAACCCCCCTCTTTAAAGTATTAAATTTTGGTTTTTTTTATCGGATTTTAGGAAATTGAGGAGTGTTATGATTCCAACCATGACATATTATATATTAATACATCAAAATGTTTGCAACAGTCACATCTACAAGATTCACTTTGTTTCCAGAAATCTCTAGTCTCCTAAAATGTTCTAATCAGCCCCTACCCCTTTTTTGAGTATTCAAATTTTTAAATATTTTTCGTCTGAGTTTAGAAAATTTAGTGGAGCTACGACTCCAACCATGGGATATTAAATATTAATGCATCAAAATTTCGCAATAGTCCCCTCTACAAGATTCAGTTTGGTTCCAGAAATCTCTATTCTCGTAAAATGTCCTAAACACCATCCCCAATTTTAAAGTATTCAAATTTTTCTGTTTTTTCGAATGATTTTAGATAATTGTGGAGTTCTACGACTCCAAACATGGTATATTAAATATTAATACATCAAAATCTTTGCATCAGTCTCCTCTACAAGATTCAGTTTGGTTCCACACATCTCTATTCTTCTAAGCTGTTCTAATCAACCCCCCGTTTTTAAGAATTCAAATTTTTGTGTCTTTTTGGCCTGATTTTAGATAATAGAGGAGTGATACGACTCCAACCATGGTATATTGAATATTAATGCATCAATATGTTTGCAATAGTGTCCTCTAAAATATTCAGTTTGGATCAAGATATTTCTAGTCTTCTAAAATGTTTTTTTAGCCCTCATTCTTTAAAATATTAAATTTTTGTTTTTTACCGGATTTTAGAAAATTGAGGAGTGTTATGATTCCAACCATGAGATCTTATATATTAATACATCAAAATGTTTGCAATAGTATCGTCTAAAAAATTCACTTTGGTTCCAGGCATTTCCTGACACCTAAAATGCTTTAATCAGCAGCCCTATAAAAATTTAGTTTTGTGTATTTTTATGGTATTTTAGAAAATTAAGGGGAGTGTTATGAATTAAACCATTTCATCTTTTATAATTATACATCAAATTATTATCAACAGACTCCTCTACAAGATTCACTTTTGTTCCAGAAATCTCTAGTCTCCTAAAATGTTCTAATCAGCCCCTACCCCTTTTTGGAGTATTCAAATTTTTAAATCTTTTGGTCTGAGTTTAGATAATTTAGGAGTGCTACGACTCCAACCATGGGATATTAAATATTAATGCATCATAATGTTCGCAATTGTCTTCTCTACAAGATACACTTTGGTTCCAGAAAACTCTTTTTCGTAAAATGTCCTAAACACCCTCCCCAATTTTAAAGTATTCAAATTTTTCTGTCTTTTTGGAATGATTTTAGATAATTGAGGACTGCTACGACTCCAACTATAGTATATTAAATATTAATACATCAAAATGTTTGCATCAGTCTACTCTACAAGATTCAGTTTGGTTCCACACATATCTAATCTTCTAATCTGTCCTAATCAGCCCCCACACGTTTTTAAGAATTCAAATTTTTGTGTCTTTTTGGCCTGATTTTAGAATATTGAGCACTGCTACGACTCCAGATATGGTATATTAAATATTAATGCATTAAAATCTTTGCATCAGTCTCCTCTACAAGATACAGTTTGGTTCCACACATCTCTTTTCTTCTAATCTGTCCTAATCATCCCCCCATTTTTAAGAATAGAAATTTTTGTGTCTTTTTGGCCTGATTTTAGAAAATTGAGGAATGCTACGACTCCAAACATGGAATATTAAATATTAAGGCATCAAAATGTTTACAATATTGTCCTCTACATTATTCAGTTTGGTTAAAGGCATTTCTAGTCTTCAAAAATGTCCTCATAACCCCCCTCTTTAAAGTATTAAATTTTGGTTTTTTATCGGATTTCAGGAAATTGAGGAGTAAATAAGTGAAAAGTGTTATGATTCCAACCATGAGATCTTATATATTAATACATCAAAATGTTTGCAATAGTCTCGTCTACAAGATTCAGTTTGGTTCCAGACATTTCCTGACACCTAAAATGCCTTAATCAGCAGCCCTGTAAAAATTTATATTTTTGTTTTTTTATGGTATTTTAGAAAGTTGAGGAGTGTTATGATTCAAACCATTTCATCTTTTATATTTATACATCAAATTGTTCACAACAGCCTTCTCTACAAGATTTACTTTGGTTCTAGAAATTTAAAGTCTCCTAAAATGTCCTAATCACCCTCCCCCCTTTTAAAGATTTCAAATTTTTCTGTTTTTTGAATGGTATTTAGAAAATTTATGAGTGATACGACTCTAACCATAGGATATTAAATATTAATACATCAAAATATTCGCAATAGTGTACTTTACAATATTCAGTTTGGATCAAGATAGTTCTAGCCTTCTAAAATAATTTTATAGCCCCCTTCCTAAAAGTATTAAATTTTGGGTTTTTTTTATCGGATTTTAGGAAAGTGAAGTGTGTTATTATTACAACCATGAGATCTTATATATTAATACATTAAAATGTTTGCAATAGTCTCTTCTAAAAGATTCAGTTTGGTTCGAGACAATTTTTGACACCTAAAATGCCTTAATCAGCAACCCTATAAAAATTTAATTTTGAGTTTTTTTATGTTATTTTAGAAAGTTGAGGAGTGTTATGATTCAAACCATTTAATCTTTTATATTTATACATCAAATTGTTCACAGCAGCCTCGTCTACAAGATTCACTTTGGTTCCAGAAATCTTTATTCTCCAAAAATGTATTAATAACCCTCCCCCCTTTTAAATAATTCAAATTTTTCTGTATTTTTGGATTTATTTTTGAAAATTTATGAGTGATATGACTCCAACCATGGTATATTAAATATTAATGCATCAAAATGTTTTCAATAGTGTCATCTACAATATTCAGTTTGGTTCAAGACATTTCTAGTCTTCTAAAATGTCCTCATAACCCCCCTCTTTAAAGTATTAAATTTTGGTTTTTTTATCGGATTTTAGGAAAGTGAAGAGTGTTATGATTCCAACCATGACATATTATATATTAATACATCAAAATGTTTGCAACAGTTTCCTCTACAAGATTCACTTTGTTTCCAGAAATCTCTAGTCTCCTAAAATGTTCTAATCAGCCCCTACCCGGTTTTTGATTATTCAAATTTTTAAATGTTTTTGGTCTGAGTTTAGAAAATTTAGGGGAGCTACGACTCCAACCATGGGATATTAAATATTAATGCATCAAAATTTCGAAATAGTAATCTCTACAAGATTCACTTTGGTTCCAGAAATCTCTATATTCGTAAAATGTACTAAACACCCTCCCCACTTTAAAAGAATTCAAATTTTTCTGTTTTTTTGAAATGATTTTAGATATTTGAGGAGTGCTACGACTCCAACCATGATATATTAAATATAAATACATCATAATATTTGCATCAGTCTCCTCTTTAAGATTCAGTTTGGTTCCACACATCTCTATTCTTCTAACCTGTCCTAATCAGCCCCCCCCGTTTTTAAGAATTCAAATTTTTGTGTCTTTTTGGCCTGATTTTAGAAAATTGAGGAGTGCTACGACTCCAACCATGGTATATTGAATATTAACGCATCAAAATATTTTCAATTGTGTCCTCTACGATATTCAGTTTGGTTCAAGACATTTCCCGTCTATAAAAATGTCCTTATAATCCCCCCTCTTTAAAGTATTAAATTTTGGTTTTTTTTATCGGATTTTAGGAAATTGAGGAGTGTTATGATTCCAACCATGAGATCTTATATATTAATACATCAAAATGTTTGCAATAGTCTCGTCTACAAGATTCAGTTTGGTTCCAGACATTTCCTGACACCTAAAATGCCTTAATCAGCAACCATATAAAAATTTAATTTTGTGTTTTTTATGGTATTTTAGAAAGTTGAGGTGTGTTATGATTCAAACCATTTCATCTTTTATATATATACATCAAAATGTTCACAACAACCTCCTCTACAAGATTCACTTTGGTTCCAGATATTTTAAGTCGCCTAATATGTAATAATCTCACTCCCCCCTTTAACAATTTCAATTTTTTCTGTTTTTTGGATGGTATTTAGAACATTTATGATTGATACGACTACAACCATGGGATATTAAATATTAATACATCAAAATGTTCGAAGTAGTGTCCTCTACATCATTCAGATTGGTTCAAGATATTTCTAGGCTTCTAAAATGTCTTTATAGCCCCCCTCCTCTTCTTTAAAATAATAAATTTTTTAATTTTTTTATTGGATTTTAGGAAAGTGAAGAGTGTTATGATTCCAACAATGACATATTATATATTAATACATCAAAATATTTGCAACAGTCTCCTCTACAAGATTCACTTTTATTCTAGAAATTTAAAGTCTCCTAAAATGTCCTAATCACCCTCCCCCCTTTTAAAGATTTCAAATTTTTCTGTTTTTTGGATGGTATTTAGATTATTTATGAGTGATACGATTCCAACCATGGGATATTAAATATTAATACATCAAAATGTTCGCAGTAGTGTCCTCTACAATATTCAGTTTGGATAAAGATATTTCTAGTGTTCTAAAATGTCTTTATAGCCCCCCTCCCTTCTTTAAATATTAAATTTTGGTTTTTTTTATCGGATTTTAGGAAAGTGAAGATTGTTATGATTCCAACCATGACATATTATATATTAATACATCAAAATGTTTGCAACAGTCTCCTCTACAAGATTCATTTTGTTTCCAGAAATCGCTAGTCTCCTAAAATATTCTAATCAGCCCCTACCCCTTTTTTGAGTATTCAAATTTTTAAATACTTTTGGTCTGAGTTTAGAAAATTTAGGAGAGCTACGACTCCAACCATGGGATATTAAATATTAATGCATCAAAATTTCGCAATAGTCCCCTCTACAAGATTCACTTTGGTTCCAGAAATCTCTGTTCTCGTAAAATGTACTAACCACCATCCCCAATTTTAAAGTATTCAAATTTTTCTGTTTTTTCGAATGATTTTAGATAATTGTGGAGTTCTACGACTCCAAACATGGTATATTAAATATTAATACATCAAAATCTTTGCATCAGTCTCCTCTACAAGATTCAGTTTGGTTCCACACATCTCTTTTCTTCTAATCTGTCCTAATCATCCACCCCCCCCCGTTTTTAAGAATTCAAATTTTTGTTTCTTTTTGGCCTGATTTTAGAAAATTGAAGAATGCTACGACTCCAACCATGGTATATTAAATATTAATGCATCGAAATGCTTTCAATTGTGTCCTCTACAATATTCAGTTTGGTTCAAGACATTTCCCGTCTACAAAAATGTCCTTATAACCCCCCACTTTAAAGTATTAAATTTTGGTTTTTTATCGGATTTTAGGAAATTGAGGAGTGTTATGATTCCAACCATGAGATCTTATATATTAATACATCAAAATGTTTGCAATAGTTACGTCTACAAGATTCAGTTTGGTTCCAGACATTTCCTGACACCTAAAATGCCTTAATCAGCAACCATATAAAAATATAATTTTGTGTTTTTTTATGGTATTTTAGAAAATTGAGGTGTGTTATGATTCAAACCATTTCATCTTTTATATATATACATCAAATTGTTCATATCAACCTCCTCTACAAGATTCACTTTGGTTCCAGATATTTTAAGTCGCCTAAAATGTAATAATCTCACTCCCCCCTTTAAAAATTTCAAATTTTTCTGTTTTTTGGATGGTATTTTGAAAATTTATGATTGATATGACTTTAACCATGCGATATTAAATATTCATACATCAAAATGTTCGCAATAGTGTCATCTACAGTATTCAGTTTTGTTCAAGATATTTATAGTCTTCTAAAATGTCTTTATAGCCCCCCTTCTTTAAAATATTAAATTTTTTTTTATCGGATTTTAGGAAAGTGAAGAGTGTTATGATTCCAATCATGACATATTATATATTAATACATAAAAATGTTTGCAACAGTCTCCTCTACAAGAGTCACTTTTTTTCCAGAAATCTCTATTCTCCTAAAATGTTCTAATCAGCTCCCCCCTTTTTTGAGTATTCAAATTTTTAAATGTTTTTGGTCTGAGTTTAAAAAATTTAGGAGAGCTACTACTCCAACCATTGGATATTAAATATTAATGCATCAAAATGTTCGCAATAGTCCCTCTACAAGATTCACTTTGGTTCCAGAAATCTCTATTCTCGTAAAATGTCCTAAACACCATCCCCAATTTTAAAGTATTCACATTTTTCTGTTTTTTCGAATGATTTTAGATATTTGAGGAGTTCTACGACTCCAACCGTGGTATATTAAATATTAATACATCAAAATCTTTGCATCAGTCTCCTCTACAAGATTTAGTTTGGTTCCACACATCTCTATACTTCTAATCTGTCCTAATCATTCAACCCCTCCCCCCGTTTTTAAGAATTCAAATTTTTGTGTCTTTTTGGCCTGATTTTAGAAATTTGAGGAATGCTACGACTCCAACCATGGTATATTAAATATTAATACATCAAAATGTTTTCAATAGTGTCCTCTACAATATTCAGTTTCGTTCAAGACATTTCTAGTCTTCTAAAATGTCCTCATAAGCCCCCTCTTTAAAGTATTAAATTTTGGTTTTTTTATCGGATTTCAGGAAATTGAGGAGTAAATAAGTGAAAAGTGTTATGATTCCAACCATGAGATCTTATATATTAATACATCAAATTGTTTGCAATAGTCTCGTCTACAAGATTCAGTTTGGTTCCAGACATTTCCTGACACCTAAAATGCCTTAATCAGCAACCCTATAAAAATTTAATTTTGTGTTTTTTTATGGTATTTTGGAAAGATGAGGTGTGTTATGATTCAAACCATTTCATCTTTTATATATATACATCAAATTGTTCACAACAGCCTCCTCTACAAGATTCACTTTGGTTCCAGAAATTTTAAGTCTCCTAAAATGTCCTAATCCCCCTCCCCCCTTTTAAAGATTTCAAATTTTTCTGTTTTTTGGATGGTATTTATAAAATTTAGAGTGATACGACTCCAACCATGGGATATTAAATATTAATTTATCAAAATGTTCGCAATAGTGTACTCTACAATATTCAGTTTGGATCAAGATATTTCTAGTCTTCTAAAATAATTTTATAGCACCCCCCCTTCCTAAAAGTATTAAATTTTGGGTTTTTTTATCGGATTTTAGGAAAGTGAAAAGTGTTATGATTCCAACCATGAGATCTTATATATTAATACATTAAAATGTTTGCAATAGTCTCTTCTAAAAGATTCAGTTCGGTTCGAGACAATTCCTGACACCTAAAATACCTTAATCAGCAACCCTATAAAAATTTAATTTTGAGTTTTTTTATGGTATTTTAGAAAGTTGTGTGTGAGGAGTGTTATAATTCAAACCATTTCATCTTTTATATTTATACATCAAATTGTTCACAGCAGCCTCGTCTACAACATTCACTTTGGTTCCAGAAATTTCAAGTCTCCTAAAATGTCCTAATCATCCTCCCCCCTTTTAAAGATTTCAAATTTTTCTGTTTTTTGGATGGTATTTCGAAAATTTATGATTGATACGACTTTAACCATGCCATATTAAATATTCATACATCAAAATGTTCGCAATAGTGTCATCTACAATATTCAGTTTGGTTCAAGATATTTATAGTCTTCTAAAATGTCTTCATAGCCCCCCCTTCTTTAAAGTATTAAATTTTGTTTCTATCGGATTTTAGGAAAGTGAACAGTGTTATGATTGCAACCATGTCATATTATATATTAATACATCAAAATGTTTGCAACAGTCTCCTCTACAAGATACACTTTGTTTCCAAAAATCTCTAGTCACTAAAATGTTCTAATCAGCCCCCACCCCTTTTTTGAGTATTCATATTTTTAAATCTTTTTGGTCTGAGTTTAGAAAATTTAGGAGAGCTACGACTCCAACCATGGGATATTAAATATTAATAGATCAAAATGTTCGCAATAGTATCCTCCACAAGATTCACTTTGGTTCCAAAAATCTCCATTGTCGTAAAATGTCCTAAACACCCTCCCCACATTGAAAGAATTGAAATTTTTCTGTCTTTTTGGAATGATTTTAGATAATTGAGATGTGCTACGACTCCAACCATGATATATTAAATATTAATACATCAAAATATTTGCATCAGTCTCCTCTACAAGATTCAGTTTGGTTCCACACATCTCTATTCTTCTAAGCTGTCATAATCACCCCCCCCCGTTTTTAAGAATTCAA
This sequence comes from Latrodectus elegans, assembly GCA_030067965.1. Lineage (NCBI taxonomy): Eukaryota > Metazoa > Arthropoda > Arachnida > Araneae > Theridiidae > Latrodectus > Latrodectus elegans. Next base: position 10,656,794 of record CM057814.1, read on the forward strand.
ATTTTTCTGTCTTTTTGGCCTGATTTTAGGTAATTGAGCAGTGCTACGACTCCAGCCATGGTATATTAAATATTAATGAATCAAAATATTTTCAAAAGTGTCCTCTACAATATTCAGTTTCGTTAAAGATATTTTTGTCTTCTAAAATGTCCTCATAACCCCCCTCTTTAAAATATTACATTTTGATTTTTTTATCGGATTTTAGGTAATTGAGGAGTGTTATGATTCCAACCATGAGATCTTATACATTAATACATCAAAATGTTTGCAATAGTCTCGTCTACAAGATTCAGTTTGGTTCCAGACATTTCCTAACACCTAAAATGCCTTAATCAGCTACCCTATAAAAATTTAATTTTGTGTTTTATTATGGTATTTTAGAAACTTGACGAGTGTTATGATTCAAACCATTTCAACTTGTATATTTATACATCAAATTGTTCACAACAGCCTCCTCTACAAGATTCACTTTGGTTCCAGAAATTTTAAGTTTCCTAAAATTTCCTATTCACCCTCCCCCCTTTTAAAGATTTCAAATTTTTCTGTTTTTTTGATGGTATTTAGAAAATTTATGAGTGATACGACTACAACCATGGGATATTAAATATTAATACATCAAAATGTTCAAAATAGTGTCCTCTACAATATTCAGTTTGGATCAAGATATTTCTAGTCTTCTAAAATGTCTTTATAGCCCCCCCCCTTCTTTAAAGTATTAAATTTTGGTTTTTTTTATCGGATTTTAGGAAAGTGAAGAGTGTTATGATTCCAACCATGACATATTATATATTAATACGTCAAATTGTTTGCAACACTCTCCTCTACAAGATTCACTTTGTTTCCAGAAAATTTTAGTGTGCTAAAATGTTCTAATAAGCCCCCTTCCCTTTTTTTGAGTATTCAAATTTTTAAATCTTTTTGATCTGAGTTTAGAAAATTTAGCAGATCTAAGACTCCAACCATGGGATATTAAATATTAATGCATCAAAATGTTCGCAATAGTCTCCTCTACAAGATTCACTTTGGTTCCAGAATTGTCTATTCTCGTAAAATGTCCTAAACACCCTCCCCAATTTTAAAGTATTCAAATTATTCTGTCTTTTTCGAATGATTTTAGATAATTGAGGGGAGTGCTACGACTCCAACTATAGTATATTAAATATTAATACATCACAATGTTTGCATCAGTCTACTCTACAAGATTCAGTTTGGTTCCACACATCTCTATTCTTCTAATCTGTCCTAATCAGCCCCCCCCCGTTTTTAAGAATTCAAATTTTTGTGTCTTTTTGGCCTGATTTTAGAAAATTGAGGAGTGCTACGACTCCAACCATGGTATATTAAATATTAATGCATCAAAATGTTTTCAATATTGTTCTCAACAATATTCACTTTGGTTCAAGACATTTCTTGACTTCTAAAATGTCCTCATACTTTAAAGTATTAAATTTTGGTTTTTTTATCGGATTTTAGGAAATTGAGGAGTGTTATGATTCCAACCATGACATCTTATATATTAATACATCAAAATGTTTGCAATAGTCTGGTTTACAAGATTCAGTTTGGTTCCAGACATTTCCTGACACCTAAAATGCCTTAATCAGCAACCCTATAAAAATTTAATTTTGTGTTTTTTATGGTATTTTATAAAGTTGAGGGGAGTGTTATGATTTAAACCATTTCATCTTTTATATTTATACATCAAATTGTTAACAACAGCCTCCTCTACAAGATTCACTTTGGTTCCAGAAATTTAAAGTCTATTAAAATGTCCTAATCACCCTCCCCCCTTTTAAAGATTTCAAATTTTTCTGTTTTTTGGATGGTATTTAGAAAATTTATGAGTGATACGACTGCAACCATGGGATATTAAATATTAATACATCAAAATGTTCGAAATAGTGTCCTCTACAATATTTAGTTTGGATAAAGATATTTCTAGTCTTCTAAAATGTTTTTATAGCCCCCCTTCTTTAAAATATTAAATTTTGGTTTTTTTTATCGGATTTTAGGAAAGTGAAGATTGTTATGATTCCAACCATGACATATTATATATTAATATATCAAAATGTTTGCAACAGTCTCCTCTACAAGACTCAACTTTTTTTCAAGAAATCTCTATTCTCGTAAAATGTCCTAAACACCCTCCCCACTTTTAAGGAATTCAAATTTTTCTGTATTTTTGGAATGATTTTAGATAATTGAGGAATGCTATGACTCCAACCATGGTATATTAAATATTAATACATCAAAATATTTGCATCAGTCTCCTCTACAAGATTCAGTTTGGTTCCACATATCTCTATTTTTCTAAACTGTCCTAATCAGCCCCTCCCCCGTTTTTAAGAATTCAAATTTTTGTGTCTTTTTGGCCTGATTTTAGATACTTTAGGAGTGATACGACTTTAACCTTGGGATATTAAATATTAATACATCAAAAGATTCACAATAAATTCTTCAAAAATATTCAGTTTGGTTCAAGATATTTCTAGTCTTCTAAAATGTCTTTATAGCCTCCCTCCCTTCTTTAAATTTTAAATTTTTGTTTTTTTTTATCGGATTTTAGGAAAGTGAAGAGTGTTATGATTCCAACCATGACATATTATATATTAATACAACAAAATGTTTGCAACAGTCTCTTCTACAAGATTCACTTTGGTACCAGAAATCTCTAGTCACCAAAATATTCTAATCATCCCTACCCATTTTGAGTATTCAAATTTTTAAATCTTTTTGGTCTGAGTTTAGAAAATTTAAGAGATCTACGACTCCAACCATGGGATATTAAATATTAATGCATCAGCATGTTCGCAATAGTCCCCTCTACAAGATTGATTTTAGTTCCAGAAATCTCTATTCTCGTAAAATGTCCTAAACACCATCCCCAATTTTAAAGTATTCAAATTTTTCTGTCTTTTTCGAATGATTATTAGATAATTGAGGATTGCTACGACTCCAACCATGGTATATTAAATATTAATACATCAAAATGTTTGCATCAGTTTCTTCTACAAGTTTCAGTTTGGTTCCACAGATCTCTATTCTTTTAAATGTCCTAATCAACCCCCCTTTTTTTAAGAATTCAAATATTTTTGTTTTTTGGTCTGATTTTAGAAAATTGAGGATTGCTACGACTCCAGCCACGGGATCTTAAATATTAATTCATCAAAATATTTGCATCAGTATTCTCTACAACATTAAGTTTGGTTGCACACATCTCCATACTTCTAAAATGTCCTTGACAGCCCCCCCCTTTTAAGAATTAAAAATTTTGTGTCTTTTTCGTCTGATTTTAGAAAATTGAGGGGTGCTATGACTCCATCCATGTAATATTAAATATTATTACATCAAAATTTTCGCAATAATGTCCTGTACAAAATTCAGTTTTTTCAATACATTTCTAGTTATCTAAAGTGTCCTTATAACCCCCCTCTTTATAGTATTAAATGTTTTCTTTTTTATCGGATTTTAGGAAATTGATAAGTGTTATAATTCCAACCATGAGATCTTATATATTAATACATCAAAATGTTCGACATAGTCTTCTCTACAAAATTCAGTTTCGTACTAGACATTTCTAAACACCTAAAATTTCCTTATCACACTCCCATCCTTTTTAAAAAGTCAATATTGTGTTCTTTTTCATCGAATTTAAATAAATAAGGAGTGTTCTGGCTCTATCCATGGGATCTAAAATATTAATACATCAAAATGTTCGTAATAGTCTCCTTTACAAGATTCATTTTGGTTCTAGAAATCTCTAGTCCCCTAAAATGTCCTAATAACCCTAACCTCTTTTAAAAAAATCAATTTTTTTTGTATTTTACGATGAGTTTTGGAAAATTTATAAAAGATACGACTTCCACCATGGAATCTTAAATATTATTACATCAAAATGTTCGCATCAGTCTCCTCTATCAGATTCAGTTTGGTTCCACACATCTCTATTGTTCTAAAATACCCTTATCAGCCCGCCCACTTTTTTAGGAAATCAAATTTTTGTGTCTTTTTGGTCTGATTTTAGATAATTGAGGATTGCTACGACTCCAACCATGGGATATTAAATATTAATATATCACAATTATCGCAATAGTGTCCTCTAAAATATTCAGTTTGGTTCAAAACATTTCTAGTTTTCTAAAATGTCCTAATAACCCTCAACCTCTTGAAGGTATTAAATTTTCGTTTTTTTATCGGATTTCAGGAAATTGAGGAGTATTATGATTCCAAACATGACATATTATATACTAATACATAAAAATGTTTGCAATAGTCTCCTCTACAAGATTCGCTTTGGTTCCAGACGTCTCTAGTCTCATAAAATCAGACCAAAAGGACACAAAAATTTGAATTCTTAAAAATGGGTGGGCATATTAGGACATTTTAGAAAAATAGAGATGTGTGGAACCAAACTAAATCTTTTAGAGGAGATTGATGCAAACATTTTGGTGTATTAATATTTAAGATCCCATGGTTGGAATTGTATCACTCATAAATTTTCTAAAATCCATCCAAATGTACAGAAAAATTTGAAATCTTTAACAGGGGGGAGGGTGTTTAGGACATTTTAGGTGACTAGAGATATCTGGAACCAAAGCTAATCTTGTGTAGAAGATAATTGCAAACATTTTGATGCATTAATGTATAATATCCCATGGTTGGAGTCGTAGCTCTCCTAAATTTCCTATTTATAAGGACATTTTCGAAGACTAGAAATGTATTGAACAAAACTGAATTTTCTAAAGGACACAATTGTGAACATATGTATTAATATTTAATATCCCATGGTTGGAGTCGTAGCACTCCTCTATTTTCTAAAATAAGACCAAAAAGACTTAAAAATTTGAATTGGCAAAAAAAGGGGTTGCTGATTAGGTCATTTTAGGAGACTAGAGATTTCTGGAACCAAAGTGAATCTTGTAGATTAGGCTGTTCTGATTATTTTGATGTATTAATGTTTAAGATCAAATGGTTCGAATCATAACACTCATCAATTTCCAGAAATCCCAAAAAAAACAAAAATTTAAAACTTTAAAGATAGGGGATTTAGTACATTTTACAATACTAGAAATGTCTTAAATGAAAGTGAGTCTTGTAGATAAGACCATTGTGACCATTTTGATGTATTAATATTTAATATCCCATGGTTGGAGTCGAAAAACTTATCAACTTTCTAAAATACCATAAAAATACACCAAATTAACTTTTTGCAGGGTTGGTGATTAAAACATTTTAGTTGTCTGGAAATGTCTGGAACCTAACTGATTCTTGTAGATGAGACTATTGCAAACATGTTGATGTGTTAATATATAAGATCTCATGGTTGGAATCATAACACTCCTCAATTTCCTAAAATCAGATTAAAAAAACCGAAATTTAATACTTTAAAGGGGGGTATATAAGGACAATTTAGAAGACTGGAAATGTCTTGAACCAAACTGAATATTGTAGAGGACACTATTGCAAACATTTTGATGTATTAATATTTAATATCCCTTGGTTGGAGTCGTAGCACTCCTCAATATTCTAAAATCAGTCCAAAAAGACACAAAACTTTCAATTCTTAAAAAAACAGAAGGCTGATTAGGACATTTTAAAACAATAGAGATGTGTGAAACTAAACTGAATCTTGTAGATGAGACTGTTGCGAACATTTTGATATATTAATATTTTAGATCCCTAGTTGGAGTGTAGCAATCACGAATTTTCTAAAATTCTACCAAAAAATAAACAAAATTGACTTCTTTAAAGTGGGGGTGATTAGGACATTTTATGTGATTAGAAATGTTTGACACCAAATAGAATCTTGTAGAGGAGACTGTTGTGAACACTTTGATGTATTAATTATTAATATCCCATGTTTGGTGTCATAAAATTTCTCAATTTTCTAAAATCCAACCAAAAAGACATAAAAATTTCACTTCTTTAAAAAGGGTGGAGGTTGATTAAGATATTTTATGTGCCTAGAGATATTTAGAACCAAATTGAATCTTGTAAAGGAGACAATTATGCGAACATTTTGATGTACTAATATTTAATTTTCCATGGATGGAGTCGTATTTCTCCTCAATTTTCTAAAATCAGACCAAAAGATTTAAAAATTTGAATTGTCAAAAGGGGGCTGATTAAGACATTTTAGGAGACTAGAGACTTCTGGAACCAAAGTAAATCTTGTAGAGGAGACTGTTGTGAACATTTTTATCTAATAATATTTAAGATCAAATTATTGGAATCATAATACTCCTCAATTTCCTAAAATCATAGAAAAAAACAAAAGTTTAATACTTTAAAGAGGGGGTGGTTAATAAGAAATTTTAGACGACCTGAAATGTCTTGAACTGAAAGTAATCTTTCCGATGAGCCTATTGCGAACATTTTGCAGTAATAATATTTAATATTCCATGGTTGGAGTCGTAGCACTCTCAATTTTCTAAAATCAGACCAAAAATGCACAAAAATTTTAATTCTTAAAAAGGTGGATCTGATTAGGTTAATTTGGAAAACTAGAGATGTGTGGAACCAAACTGAATCTTGTAGACGAGAAATTTGCGAACATTTTGATGAATTAATATTTAGGATCCCATGTTTGGAATCGTAGCAGTCATGAATTTTCTAATATTCGACCAAAAGACTCCAACCAGGACATATTAGGGGATTACAAATGTCTGACACCAAATTGAATCTTGTAGAGAGGACTGTTGAGAACATTTTGGTGTCTTAATGTTTAAGATATCATGGTTGGAGTCATAACACTCCTCAATTTTCTAAAATCCAATCAAAAATCAAAAAAATTGAATTTTTATAGGCGTGGTGATTAGGACCTTTTAGAAGACTAGAGATGTGAGGAACCAAACTGAATCTTGTAGATGATACAATTGCGAACATTTTGATATATTAATATTTATGATCCCATTTTTAGAGTCAGAACCCTCCTTATTTTTCTAAAATTCGATCAAAGAGAACACAAAATTGATTTTTTAAAAAGATGGGGGACGTGATATGACATTTTAGGTCTTTAGATATATCTGGTACCAAACTGAATCTTGTAGAAGAGACTGTTTCGGGCATTTTGATATATTAATATTTAACATCCCATGGTTGAAATCATAGCACTCCTCTATTTTCTAAAATACAATAAAAAAACACAAAATTGACTTTTTATGGTATTGGTGGATAGGACATTTTAGGTTTCAAGAAATGTCTGGAACCAAACTGAATCTTGTAGATGAGACTATTGCAAACATTTTGATGTATTAATATTCAAGATCCCATGGTTTGAGTCGTAGCATTCCTCAAATTTCTAGAATCCGACAAAAAATACACAAAAATTTGAATTCTTAAAAAGGGGAAAGGGGCTGATTGGGACATTTTAAAATATTAGATATGTCTAAAACCAAACTGAATCTTGTATAGGAGACTGATGTGAACATTTTTATGTATTAATATTAAAGATCCCATGGATGAAATCATAACACTCTTTAATTTCCTAAACTCCGATAAGAAACAAAAGTTTAATACTTTAGAGAGTGGGGGGTTAATAGGACATTTTAGAGGACTAGAAATGTCTTGATCCAAACTGAATCTTGTAGAGGAGACTGTTGCGAATATTTTGTTGTAATAATATTTAGGATCCCATGGTTGGTGTCGTAGATCTCCTCAATTTTCTAAAATCTGACCAAAAAGACTCAAAATTTTGAATTCGTAAAAAAAGGGGGCTGTATAGGACATTTGGGAAGACTAGAGATGGATGGAACCAAATTGAATCTTGTATAGGACACTGATGCGAACATTTTGAAGTATTAATATTTATAGATCCCATGGTTGCAGTCGTATCATTCCTCAATTATCTAAAATCCAGACAAAAAGACAGAAACATTTTAATTTTTTAAAAGAGGGGGGTTGGTGATTAGGAGACTAGATATGTCTGGGACCAAAGTGAATCTTATAGAGGAGATTGTAGCGAACATTTTTATGCTTTAATATTTAAGATCCCATGGTTGGATTCGTATCACTCTTTAAATATCTAAAATGCAACCATAAAGACTCCAAACCATGGAGTCTTAATATTTAAGATCCCATGGTTGGAGTCTTTTTGGTTGGATTTTAAAAATTGAGTATTGGGCACATTAGTGTTTATATACAATGGGAATTTTCAAAGATATTTGGGAACTTTGACATTAATATTCAGTGCAATCAGATGTCACTGTGTAAAGTGGGCGCACAATATAAAACCACATTCTCCTCTTAAAATATAATTTTTATATGAAAATAAATTCTGTTATTAGGTTTATAATTTTAATCAATAGTAAATGGGCCCATTCGTTTCTACATTCTTTTGGAATTTTTAAAGATATTGCGAAAGTTTTAGATGTAATATTCACGGGAATCAGAAGTTCCCGTGAATATTACCCTTGCAATTTGGCGGCACAACATAAAAACATATTTTCCTCCTAAAACATAACTTTTATGACAAAATATGTACATTTATTAGGTTAAGAATGATTCAGTATTAAATGATTTCATTCGTTTTTATATAAATTGGAATTTCTGAAGATATTGGTGAATTTTTACTTTGATGTTCACAGATATCACATGTTTATCTTTATCGACGTATATAAAAACACATTATCCTACTAAAACACATTTCCTATGATAAAATAGGTAGTCTAAATAGGATTATAATGTCATTTATTCTTAAAAGAGCCCATTTGTTTTAAATGCATAGGAATTTTTTTGAGATATTGAGGAATTTTGACATTAATATACACCTAAATGAAAAGTCACTGTTTAATTTGGGCGCATAAAAGAAAACCAAATTTTCCTTTTAAAATTTATTTTTATAATAAAATAAGTAACCCCCTATTAGGATAAGAATGTCATTCAATAGTAAATTAACCCAATCATTTCTCTATACATTGGGAACTTCCAAAGATATAGCGGAAAATTTTAAATTAATGTTAAGGGGAATCAGAAGTTACTTGTGTAACTTGTTAGCCCAGTATAAAAACACATTTTCTTCCAAAAACCTACATTTTATACTAAAATAAATATTCTGATTAAGTTGAGAATGTCTTTCAATAATATATGATTCTATTCGTTTTTATACAAATTCAGTGTTTCTAAAGATATTTTCGAGTTTTTTTATTACTTTTCACCGTTATCACAGATGTCACCCGTGCAACTTCGGCGACATATATAAAACATATTTTCCTACTAAAATAAATTTTCTATATTAAAATAATTAATCTCATTAGGTATAGCGTGTCATTTTTTCATAATTGAGTCCATTCGTTTTAAACACATATGGAATTTTTAAACATATTGGGAAATTTTGACATTAATATTCACCGAATTCAGAAGTCATTTGTAAATTGGGCGTACAGTACCAAATTACATTTTTCTCCTATAACATAATTTTCATGATAAAATATCAATTTCCATTAGGTTTAGAATGTCATTCATTAGTACATAAGTCCAGTTGTTTTAATATACATTGGACATTTCTAAAGATATAGAGTAATTTAGAAATGAATTTCAACATTATCAAAGTCATTATTGTATATTGGAAGCACTATATAAAACCACAGTTTGCTCTTAAAATATAATTGTTATAATGAAGCAAGTACTCTTGTTAGGTTTATAATGTCATACATTTATAAATGTGCCCCTTTACTTCTTTATACAAAGGGAACTTCCAAAGATATAGCGGAAAATTTAAAATTAATGTTCAGGGGAATCAGAAGTTACTTTTATAACTTGGCGGTTCTGTATAAAAACACATTTTCCTCAAAAAACATACATTATACACAAAAATAAATACTCTGATTAAGTTCAGAATGTCATTCAATAGTAAATGTTTCCATTCATTTTTATATAAATATGGAGTTTCTAAAGATATTGGCGAGATTTTATATTACTTTTCACCGATATCACAAATATCACCTGTATAAATTCGGCGACGTATATAAATACATATTTTCCTACTAAAATATATTTTAAATGACAAAATATGTAATCTGTTTAGGTTTAGAATGTCATTTATGCTTCCATGAGTCAATTAGTTTTTATATACATGGAAATTTATAAAGATATTGGGGAATTTTGACATTAATATTCACCGTAATCAGAAGTCACCTGTGTAAGATGGGTTCAGAATACAAAAACACATTTTCCTCTTAAAACATAATTTTTATGATAAAATGTGAAGTTTTATTATTCTAAGAATGTCATTCAATAGTACATAAGCACATTTGTTTCTATACACCTTGGGAGTTTCTAAAGATATTGAAAATTTTGGAAATCAATTATCACTATATCAGAAGTCAGTGATGTAAATTGGAAGCACAATATAAAATCACATTTTTTTCCTAAAAAATAATTTTAATAATAAAATAAGTATCCTAATTAGGAAATAGAATCATCAATAGAAAATGAGCCTATTCGTTTCTATACACATACGGAATTACTAAAGATATTAAGGAATTTTGAAATGAATATTCAGAAGAATCATTAATTACTTGTGTATTTTAGGTGCCCAATATAAAAGCTTATTTTTTTTCTGAAACATAATATTTATAATAAAATAAATACCCTTATTTTGCTTACAGTGTTATTCAAAAGTAAATGAGTACATGCATTAAGGTAGCATTTTATATAGATCAGGAGTTTCTAAAAATATTGGCAAGTTTTTATATTACTCTTCACTGATATCACACATGTCACTCTAGTAACTCAGCGAGGTATATAAAAACACATTTTCCTCCTAAATTACATTTTCTATAATAAAATCAGTAGTTTCATTAGATTTAGAATCTCATTTCTTCATAAATCAGACCAGTCGTTTTTATATACATTTGGAATTTTTAAAGATATTGGCGAATTTTTACATTAATATTCACCGAAATCAGAATTCACCTGTGTGAATTGGGCGTACAATATAAAAAGACATTTTCCTCCTGAAATTTAATTTTTATGATTAAATATGAACTCTCGTTATCCATAGAATGTCCTTCAATAGTAAATAAACCCATTCGTTTATACTATACATTGGAAATTTCTAAAGATATAGAAATTTGGAATGAATTATCTCCATTATCAAAGTCACATTGATGTAAATTGGAAGCACTATATAAAACCACATTTTCCTCTTAAAATATAATTCTCATAATGAAATAAGTACTCTTAATAGGTTTATAATTACATACAATTGTAAATTGATTCTATATACATTAGAATTTCCATAGATATAGCGGAAAATTTTAAATTAATGTTCAAGGGAATCAGAAGTTACTTGTGTTACTTTGCGGCACAGTATAAAAACACATTTTACTCCAAAAACATAATTTTTATACTAAAATTAATACTCTGATTAAGTTGAGAATGCCATTCAATAATAAATGTTTCCAATCGTTTTTGTATAAACTTGGAGATTTTATAGATATTGGCGAGTTTTTATATTAATTTTCACCTATATGTCACAAATGTCACCTATGAAACTTCGGCGATGTATATAAAAACACATTTTCCGCCTAAATTACATTTACTATAATAAAATTAGTAATCTCATTAAGTTTAGAATGTCATTCATTCATAAATGAGATTATTGGTTTTAAATGCATATGAAAGTTTCTAAGACATTGAGGAATTTTGACATTAATATTCACCTAAATGAGAAGTAAGTCACTCTTTAAATTGGGCGCACAATATAAAACTACATTTTCATTATAAAATTTAATTTTTATAATAAAATAAGTACTCATATTAGTATTAGAATGTCATTCAATAGTAAATGAGCCCAATAATTTCTATATACTTTGGGAATTTCTAAAGATATTGCGAATATTTTACATTAATGTACACGTTAACAAGAAGTTACTTGTGTAACTTGGCGGTGCAGTATAAAAACACACTTTCCTCGAAAAGCATACATTTTATACTAAAATAAATATTGTGATTAAGTTTAGAATGTCTTTCAATAGTAATTGATTCTATTCGTTTTTATATAAATTTGGATTTTCTAAAGATATTGGCGAGTTTTTATATTACTCTTCGCTGATATCACACATGTAACCCGTGTAACTCAGCGACGTATATAAAAACACATTTTTCCTCTAAATTATATTTTCTATAATAAAATCAGTAGTGTCATTAGATTTACAATCTCATTTCTTCGTGAATCAGCCCAGTCGCTTTTATATACATTGTGAATTTTTAAAGATATTGAGGAATTTTTACATTACTCTTCACCTAAATCAGAATTCACCTGAGTGAATTGGGCGTACAATATGAAAATACATTTTCCTCCTTAAATGCAATTTTTATGATGAAATATGAATTTCCATTACCTTTAGGATGACTTCTAATATTAAATAAAGCCAATCGTTTCACTATGCATTGGGAATGTCTAAAGATATAGTGAAATTTGGAAATCAATTTTCATCGTTATCCGAAATCAGTGATGTAAATTGGAAGCACTATATAAAAACACATTTTCCTCTTACATTACAAACCACATTTTCTTCTTAAACCACATTTTCCTCCACAAGTACTCTTTTTAGATTTACAACGTCATACATTACAAATGAAACCCTTCATTTCTATATACATTGGGAATTTCTAAAGATATTACGAATATTTTAAATTAATGTTCACGTTAATAAGAAGTTACTTGTGTAACTTGGCGGCACAGTTTAAAAACACATTTTACTCCAAAATAGTAATTTTTATACTAAAATAAATACTCTGATTAAGTTTTTAATGTCATTCAATACTAAATGATTCCACTCGTTTTTACATAAATGGGGAGTTTCTAAAGATATTGGCGAGTTTTTATATTAATGTTCAGCAATATCACAAATGTCACCTGTGCAACTCTGGTGACATGATTAAAAAACACAATTTTCTCCTAAATTACATTTATTATAATAAAATAAATAGTCTCATTAGATTTATAATGTCATTTTATTCATAAATGAGCTTATTCATTTAAATGCATGGAAATGTTTTTAACATATTGAGGAATTTTGACATTAAAATTCACCTAAATCAGAAGTTAGTGTTTAAATTGGGCACACAAAAATAAAACCACATTTTCATTTTAAAATTTAATTTTTATAATAAAATAAATAACCCTAGTAGGTTTTAGAAATGTCATTCAATAGTAAATGAGCCCAATCATTTCTCTATACATTGGTAACTTCCAAAGATATAGCGGAAATTTTTAAATTAATGTTCAGGGGAATCAGGAAGTTCCTTGTGCACCTTGGTGTCACAATATAAAAAAAATTTTCTCGAAAAACATACAATTTATACTAAAATAAATACTCTGATTAAGTTAAGAATGTCTTTCAATAGTAATTGATTCCATTCGTTTTTAAATATATTTGGAGTTTCTAAAGATATTAGCGAGTTCTTATATTAATTATCACCGATATCACAGATGTCACCTGTGCAACGTCGGCGACATATATAAAAACACTTTTTCCTAATAAAATATATTATCTATAGTAAAATAAGTAATCTGGTTAGGTTTAGTGTGTCATTTTTTCGTAACTGAGCCCATGCGTCTTAAATACATAGGGAATTTTAAAGATATTGAGGAATTTTGACATCAATATTCACCGAAATCAGAATTCATCTGTGTGAATTGGGCGTACAATACAAAAACACATTTTCCTCCTAAAACATTATTTTTATGATAAAATACGAACCATCTTTAGGTTTAGAATGTCACTCAGTAGTACACTTAAGCCCATTTGTTTCTATATACATTAGGAATTTCTAAGGATATTGAAAATTTTGAAAATCAATTTTCATCCTTATCAGAAGTCAGTGATGTAAATTGGAAGCACTACATAAAATCACATATTTTTCTTAAAACATAATTTTAATAATAAAATAAATACCCTTATTAGGATTACAATTTCATTCAACAGAAAATGAGCCCATTTGTTTCTATATACAAAGGAATTTCTAAAAATATTAAGGAAATTTTAAATGAATATTTAGGAGAATCATTAACCACTTGTGTAACTTGGGCGCCCAGTATAAAAGCTCATTTTTTTCCTAAAACACAATATTTATTATAATATAAATACCTTTATTAGGCTTATAGTGTCATTCAAAAGTAAATGAGCCCATTCAGTTTTATATAAATTCAGTGTTTCTAAAGATATTTTCGAGTTTTTATATTAATAATCGCCGATATCACAGCTGTCACCTGTGTAATCTCAGTGACGTATATAAAAACACATTTTCCTCCTGAAATACATTTTCTATACTAAAATCAATAAAGTCATTACATTTAGAATTTCATTTCTTCATAAATCAGACCAGACATTTTTATAAACATTTGGAATTTTTTAAAGATATTGGGGAATTTTTACATTAATGTTCACCTGTGTGAATTGGAGTGCACAATATAAAGACAGATTTTTCTTCTAAAATGTAATATTTATGATAAAATATAAACTCCCGTTACCCATAGAATGTCTTTCAATGGTAAATAAGCCTATTCGTTTCAATATACATTGGAAATTTCTAAAGATATAGAGAATTTAAAAATCAATTTTCACCATTGTCAAAGTCAATGATGTAAACTGGAAGCACTATATAAAATCTCATTTTCCTCTTAAAATATAATTTTTATAATTAAACAAGTACTCTTATTAGGTTTATAATGTCATGAAATTATAAATGACCCCCTTCATTTCTATATACATAGGAAATTTCTATAAATATATTGCGAAAATATTTAAATTAATATTCACGTTAATAAGAAGTTACTTGTTTAACTTGGCGGCTCATTGTAGAAACTCATTTTTCTCCAAAAACATAATTTTTACAGTAAAATAAATAGGTACTCTGAAGCAATTCAGTATGTCATTTAATAGTAAATGATTCCATTCGTTTTTATATAAATTGGGAGTTTCTGAAGATATTGGCAAGTTTTTATGTTAATGTTCACCGATATCACAGATGTCACCTGTGAAACTTTAGCAACTTATATAAAAACACATTATTCTCCTAAAATACATTCACTATAATAATATAAGTAGTCTCATTAGGATTAGTGTGTCATTTATTCATAAATGAACCATTCGTTTTAAATACATATGGAATTTTTAAAGATATTCAGGAATTTTGACATTAATATTCGCCGAGATCAGAAATCACCTGTGTAAATTTGGAGCACAATATAAAAAACACATATTCCTCTTAAAAACATATTTTTTATGATAAAATATGAATTTTCATTCAGTTCTATATACATAGGTAATTTCTAAGATATAGAGAAATTCGTAAATCGATTTTCACCCGCTATCAGAAGTCACTTTTGTAAATTGGAAGCACTATAAAAACCACATTTTGCTCTTAAAATGTAATTTTTATAATAAAATAAGTACCATTTCGCAAAATGCTTTATTTTTAAAACAAATTCAATGCAATCATTAGCTTTTGAATATGATTCAATTCAAAATTCACCCAAGCGTTTCCTATAGAAATATAATTTCGCAAGATATCCAGGAAGTTTGAAATTCATGATCGCATCACATGTCCTGTCACAAGACTATATATGAAAAAACACATTTTTTTGTTTTAATATATTTTTATTTATCGTAATACTTATTTTTTGTAATAAAATAAATGCAATCATTAGCTTTAGAATAAGATTTAGTACTAAATGCATACAAGAGTTTTCTCATAGTTGGAGTATTTCTCAAGAAATTAAGGAATTTTGAATGTAAGATTCGTGCGAATCGCTACTCTCATGAGTCACTTGGCATAATTTATAAAAAGACATTTTTCTCCTAAAATTTATTTTTTGAATAAAATGGATAAATTGATTTTAGAGTATCATTTTATACCAAAAGCAGTGGGACATTTTAATATACACTAGATATATCTGAACATGAATGTGTATATTTCTAAATGCATGCAATTTCTCACATTAGCCACTGTAGAAATGGTGTGGTGTGTTTTCTTGTAATATTTATTTTTTATAATAAAATAAATTCAATCATTCGCAATCATTTCATAATAAGATTCATTGCTAAACGCATGCAAGAATTTTTCGATAAATTGGGTATTTCTCACGAAATTGAGGAATTTTTTAATTTAAAGTTCATGCGATTCGCATATAGAAATAGGCTTATACCCAATTTAGTTTTTATTTAAATGTTCCTTTAATATTTGAAAATAGGAAGTGTGTTAATAGGATCTATTTGGAAATTTCGTTAAAAAAAAATGGTTTCATTCGCATATCCCATGCGTCACTAGGCGTAATATATAAAAAGACATTTTTCTCCTAAAATTTATTTTTTGTGATAAAATGAGTACCTCGAATAGCTTTAGAGTAGCTTTTTTTTTACCAAATGCAGTGAGTCATTTTAATATACACTAGATATTTCTGAAAATGAATGGAAATATTCTCAAATACATGTAATTTCTCACATTAGCCACTGTATAAATAATGGGGTGTTTTCTCGTTATATTTATTTTTTATAATAGAATAAATGCAATCATTAGCTTTAGAATATGATTCAATACTAAATGTATCCAAGCGTTTTTCGATAAAATGTGTATTTCTCAAGAAATTTAGGAGTTTTGTATTTATGTTTCCTGCGAATCGCCAGTCCCATGAGTCACAAGGCGTAATATATATAAAAACATTCGTCTCCTAAAATTTATTTTTTGTAATAAAATAAATACCTTGACTAGCTTCAGAGTTGCATTTTATAACAAATTCAGTCAACCATTTTACTATGCACTAGATATTTCTAAAGATGTATGGAAATATTCTCAAATACATGTAACTTCTCCTATTAGCCACTGTAGAAATGTGGGTGTTTTCTCTAAATATTTATTTTTTATATTAAAATAAATGCAATCATATTACATTTAGAATAAGATTCCTTGCTTAATTCATGCAACTATTTTTTGAGAAAATGGGTATTTCTCAAGAAATTTAGGAATTTTGAATTTAAGGTACACGTGAATTGCCAGTCCTATGAGTCACTGGGCGTAATATATTTTAAAAGATATTTTTCTCTTAAAATTTATTATTTGTCATAAAATGAATACCTCGATTAGCTTTAGAGTAACTTTTTATACTAAGTGCCGCTCACCATTTTAATATACACAAGATATTTCTTAAGATGTGTAGGAAGTTTTAAAATATGTGTAATTACTCACATTAACCGCAATAAATTTTGAGAAATTCCTGATATATCGAAAAACGCCTGTGGTTATTTTTAGTATTTAATCAAACTCTAAAGATAAAGATAGTGCGCTTATTTTGTTTTAAAAAGTAAATTCTTGGAAAAACGCCAGGAATATAAAATTTCAATCTGTCGTCTCGTGTGTAAACAGAGTACTTGTTAGCAAAATACGAACTTATCCCTATGAAATCTTCTTTTAGTGCATATAAAAAATAGTCTTTGCTTATAAAGAAAAAAGGTAATTCATATAAAATAATAACGTTCTCATAGACAGAAACTCTCAAAATCTCTTTTACTTTGCACAACATGAATCTTTTGAGTGATCAATGAATTTGAACCAGTTCTATATGCCTTCAAAAATATTTTGTAAATAATAAAATGGTTGCCTGTAATAAGTACAAAATGCACTTTTAAAGCTATTCCAAGTATTTATTTTATAATGAAATATAAATTTTAGGAGAAAAATTCGCTTTGTAAGTATTACAACAGAAATATCTCAGGTGTTTTGTCTTTCGCGCGAACATTAAATTCAGAATTCCTCAATATCATGAGAAATTTCCTGTTTGTCGTAAAACGTTTGGGCGCATTTAGTAATGAATCGTCTTCTAAAGCTAACTAAGAAGTTAACTGATAACTGGGTAAGAAACTGAGGGTCAGAAGTTAACTGATCATGAAAGAGGACAGATCGAAGCTTTGTCTTCATTTTCCAGACATTTTATATCAACAACAGAGCTGAAATCTACTATCGAAGATGAATGATATAAAACCGATCCCACCCTTTGTCAAAAACTCATTTCATCCATAAAAACAAGAATATTTGAAGTAATTAGAAGAAATGGCTCATACACAACCTTCTAAGAATTTGAATTTTTTTTCATATATGTTATTTTCTATGTTGGCCTTAAAATTTTTACTCAGACTCAAATATTCATCTGTGTGTGTAACATTTTCTAATAAAATATTTGCAAATTAATTTTTTTAATTATTTACTTTTATTTAAGCTTAATAATTATCAATCAAATGGTTAATTCCTCACTTAAAATGTTTCCATTTTCTCAAAAATGTCTTCTGGCCTTAAAGGTTTTACTCAGAATGCATAATTAAATTTGCAATCGAAGCAAACCAAGTCAAGCACTTGAATAGTTAAAATAACTTAACAAATTTATATAATTCAAGGGTTTAATTCCCCACCTTGGCCTATACTAGCATCCATTTTCATTCAGAATTAATAACTCATAAAAATTTAACAAGAAAAAAAATTTTACAATTTAATCCTTCTACTTAAATTAGTTTTATCCCTTTAATAAATTGGATTTCTTCTAAAATCCTAATTTTAATCACTTAAACCTAATTTTATACTGAGTTCGTTTATGCTGCAATATCCAGCTTCTGGATCGTATAAACTTTTTTGGGGTCTTCAGTTACCCCTTTAAAGATCAAAAAAAATATATATAAAAGAAAATAATATAAAAAAAAAATTTTAGAATCACAATCAATGCAGATTCTTTTCATCACAGGTCTGTTGATTTTAGTGGTAGTCTGTTTTGTCTTTCACGCACCTTCTTTCTTGTTTCGGTATCTTTGGTTTTTAGGTAACACACATCATGTTTATATGCAGCTTCAGCAACTCCATTATGAGACTACCTCCATTTTTCTATGTTAAATCGGAGTTTAATCTAGTTTGAGCAATTGAGCTCCTGGCCCTGCAAATTGGTGACCAGGCAGGTGCGTTTCAAACGGTAAATTATTAATAACTGAGCTGACAACTCCTTTTCCTTTCTTTGCTGTGGTTCATTTATATTTATATGTAAAAAATATATTTACTCACGTATTCATAGCCATTCAGTTGAGTTTGTTTCATGCATTTTTCTCTGGGAAAATAGAGATTGATTTATTAATAAAATCCATCACTCTCTACTGCACATCCCTTCTTCTAATAATGCATTTTTATTTTAAAGAATTTGGGAATGTTTATCAAACATGTATGATTGCTTATACTCTTTGCTCCTTTCAACGATGTTCATAGATTTTTCGATAACTTCAACGATACCAGCTCATAAAGTTCATAACAGCTAAGGTACCACTGCAAATGCGGGTCAATCCAATAAACTGAAAAGAAGCTTAGTAATGGATATTTGTCTGAAGTAATCTTTGAGCAATAGAGCGTACCTTATATTGAAATTTTGATTTCCTTCCCCAAATCCAATGAAAATATAGATCATATTCTCAAACAATCCAATCCATTTTTTGCAAAAGTTGTATAAATGTATCATTTTAGTATTTTTTATTAGGAAATAAGATAAGCATAGCGATTGCCTATGGAAATCTAAATGCAAGACTAAATGATGGAAATAATTAATAATGATGGATAAAAAATTATCACCGATTATCAAAAATAATGACATTCATTGTTTATTAGCTTTGTTTAAAACACATCTGTACAAAAGAAGTGATATTTTACAAAATCAATTAAAATCAATTCCATTTACGCTTGGATATGACTGAAGTTAATGACTTTTGAATGCGGATGAGCATTCCAATGAAAAAATTAAAACATCTTTATTGCAATGCATGAAACAAACCAAGAAAGTTAATCATTTTTCAAAAACTAAACAAAATAGTAAATATCATATTGCTTATTTTTTAAAAGAATTTTTAAACAAAGAAAATATAATCCCTTTGTGGATAAAATGTAGGAAAAAGAAATGATGTACATGAATCCGATAATGTACATGCTTGTTTTTACTGCAAAGCTTAAAATTTTCATAGGGGAATGAATCTCTCATTTTTTTGTTTATAAAGCAAGCACACTCCCAGAATAGTTTCAATTACACATCGCATAAAAATTAAAACATCTTTATTGCAATGCATGAAACAAACCAAGAAAGTTAATCATTTTTCAAAAAATAAAGAAAATAGTAAATATCACATTGCTTATTTTTAAAAGAATTTTTTAAACAAAGAAAAATATAATCCCTTTGTGGACTGCCCCTTTGCAATGGTGTCGTGAGCATCGCAATTGGACTCAACAGGACTGTTATCGGATTGTCGGCACCAAATGATCTGGCGCTAGAGTGGTATTGCCTATCGTCCAGAAAATATCCAGGAAAGGGACCAATACCCGACAGGACTGTTCAGTAACATCTATATATGAGCATAAATATTTATAAATTATTTTCTTTTTTTAATGTAGTGTTTTTTTTTTACCTTTTATACTTATACATTATTTTGTAAGAGAAATGAAAAGAGAGAGAGTAAAAATCTTAATAGTTTAGGAGTTGATGTCAAGGTTTTCCTGTTAAGAAGTTTTGCTTTTGCTTTTAGTTTCGTTTCCAGGACCGGTCTCCGATTTCAAACAATGTCTAGTACGAAAATTACTACTCCTGCAGCTTGGAGAGCTCTTCCTATCAGAGGCTGGCCTCTGTCTCCACTCCTCTTCAGTCCGTCCCCCTTTTTGTTTTCATCCCGAGTATTTTATTTACATTTTAATTGTTTATATATTTTTTGATATGCCGGCTAACTTGTCTAGTGGTCCGCGTGCCTGACTACGGATAGGGAGGTCTTGGGATCGAATCCCGGTTCAGGCATGGATGTAATTTCTCTTTCTCTATCCTGTCTTTGTCCTTTCCTTGTGTGTGTGAATGATGCCTACCCTATAAACGGGTCTCTATGGCATGTGTAAGGGTGCGATAGTGCCACACCCCCTGTGGTGCACCCGGGGCAACGACTCGGCAGCTAAGAGGTCACTGTGTCTGGCTGGATCCTTGGTATCAGGGAACAACAGACTCTGTTGCAGTTGTAACTGTCTACAATCTGCCATTGGAAAAAAAAATTTTTTTTATATTGTTTTTTTGGTCTTTTCTTATTAATGCAGTCTTATTAATTGGTCTTTTCTTATTAATGCAGTCTTATTAATTGGTCTTTTCTTATTAATGAATGTCGTATTGTGGGAGAGCTTATCTATTTCTTCATTTGGGTGGGTTTTAATATTTTCATAGAATTTATTTGCTTGTTTTGACATTGATTGAATTAGTGGATTTATTTCTGTTTCGTCCCTAATTTTGTTATTCCTAATGTACCATGATGTTTTCGTGATGAGTCTGAGTATGATGCTTTGTAGTACTTCAATTTTATGGAAGTTAATTTTTGCAGTTGATCCGTATATTTCTGAGTCATACATTAGGATTAGTCTCAGGATTGTGGTATAGATAAGTTTTTTTTGTATATTTTCGAAGTTTAATTTAGAGTATCTTCCTACTAAGGGATATAATTTTGTTTATATGGCCATGAATTTTTTGTCTAATTTTTTCAATATATGCACAGACGCTCCGCATCAATTTGTTCATACGATACGTCATTTACTGAATTACTGGTGGATGGCTTGTGGACCACTGGTAGTCATCCATAGTGTCCGGGTGATGGTGACCAGGTTTGCTGCCTGCCTTATACCCTTATACTGTGTGTGTGTGTGTGTGTGTGTGTGTGTGTGTGTGTGTGTGTGTGTGTGTGTGTGTGTGTGTGTGTGTGTGTGTGTGTGTGTGTGTGTGTGTGTGTGTGTGTGTGTGTGTGTGTGTGTGTGTTACTGTCTTCTTTTTCCCACTTACAGAAAACGCAACCTTTTTATCATCCGGCACTTTCAAATACTTTGGTTTTGGTTCACATTTTCTCCACTGCCCCTCCTGCGTATGCATTAATTTGTGTTTGGTTTTTACGACTTCCGGAGGGATGAAAAGTTTGGCATTCGTTTGCCAAAGACTATAATATGACGAAGTGCGATATGGATGAGATTATTAGAAACATTTTGCAAAATGAAATGCGTAAATTCAAGATATTTCGATTATAATATATATATATATATATATATATATATATATATAAATTCCCCTCATATTCCTCATAAGAACTAAGGAATCGCTATTTTTTTTTTTTTTTTTGAGAAATCACATTGAAAAATATGCCAAAATTCCAGATCTAAGATGACTGTTTCTCATGTCTAACTTACTGTCACCTGCCTACTTACTATATTAACATTACAACTCCATCCCATGAACAATAACTGCAAACTACGGGGGAATTTTTGATATTTTCTTTTCTTTCTTTTTAATTTTATTATTAACCCTAGTTAATTAATTTTTATTTACATTCAATTTGTATTACCGTATATTAAAGGATTATTACTGGATTATAAATTGTATAGTATTTAAAGTACAAATTTCATTGCGAAAATAAAGTGATAAGTTTGAATTTGCATATTATATGCCTTGTTATTACTAGAATGAGCTGATATTTTATTGCTATGGCATCAATGTACCAGTTGAATTTAATTTTAAGATTAAATTTATGTTTCCTATCTGCACTGATATTTCAAATATTCATATATTATTTTAAAAATTCTTAATTAAGCTTAAAAGTTTGTTTTAATTATTTTTATCCCTCTCTAAACTTTTCGGCATGTAATAACCCCTCGTATTCTTTCAACTACCTAATACTAATTAACTTAATTAACTCTTTTGATAATTATTAAACTAATTCAAATTAATAAATTATATTCTTATAAAAATCATTTGTAGTTTTTATATAATGCTCTTTAGGTATTCAAAGATCTGACCATTAAATCATTAGTCTTCTGATCTTTGGTTTAAGAGTTCATTCATTGGATTCTGAACTTAATCTTGGGTATTCTTAGTGGTTCGGAATCCACTTTAATGCTAAGGTCCCTGCCTAGTTAGGCTTCATGAGCAAAACAAAATGAACGTTGCGTTACAAACAAACCAAATCATAATGTGTCCAAATAGTTATCAACCTTACGACATTAAATATGATAGATTTTAATGGTTATTTATTTTAGAAGTGAAAATGTGAGCAAGCAAATAAATGGAAGACAAAAAATATCTAAGTGTTTAGTTTCTCTTACGTTCACTAGATGGCAGCATGTCACTTATTTTTCATTCAATAGTTTTTTAAATATTTCATTTCTTGAAAGGGTTGTTATCTGCTGAAAAGGGTAACGCTTATCATTCTAGGTACAAAGCAAATGACATCTCTTCTAGTAATATTCAGTTAAATACACGACACATTAAAATGTGCAGTGTGCATTTCTAATCAGACCAAAGATTAACTAAGTTTTCAGAAACTTCATTTGTGGTTATTAGAAGGTCGAAGTACTAATTCCCAAAAAAATTAGAAATGTAAGTATTGCATTTATTATTACTTAAACTTCTGTCTCATGAATACATATTTGCTTTTTAATTAATTTATTACTTTAATTATCTATATGATTATTTTGCATTTAACTTATACTCCTTTCCATTTTGATTGGATGTAAAATAATAAATATGCCTGCGACTGATCATTATTTATTGCACATGTGTATAAAAAACAAGTAAAAATGTTTTCCATTTTTTTAATGTTTCCTTTTTCCTGGAAGATTGTTTTAATCTTAATTTATGGTTCTTTTCATAGTGATTGTACATATATTAATAAATATAAAAAAATTATGTGAAAAAGTCTACTGTTTATTAAATACGTATAACAAAAAAAATTGTTTGAAAGAAATATTTTTTCCATTTTTTTAAAAAGTGTTTCATCTTTTCAGGAACTTATTTCGTTTACCATTAATTTACGGTTCTTTTAATAATGAGTGGATCTATAGTAATAGATATATACAAGCAAAAGTTCATTGTTAATTTATTAAACAAGAGTTAGCAAAACAAGTGTAAGAAACAAATAAAACATTTAAAAAAATGCTTTTCAATTTTTTTAAATTTGTTTCATTTTTCCATGAAGACTCCCTTATTCTTAATTTTTGTTACTTTTCTCAGTAATTGGGCATAAAGTAATGGGTAAAATATATGCATGCGAAAAAAGTCTATTGCTTATTTATTAAACATATATAAGAAGCAAATAAAACATTTAAAAGAAGTGTTTTCAAAATTTTAAAATTTGTTTCATTTTTCCTGATAGATTCACTTATTTAGAGTTCTCTTCATGGCGATTGGATGTAAAATAACAAATATAATATAAGTATGCGAAAAAGCATGGTTTATTTATTAAACATGTGCAACAAATAAATTGTAATTTTTAAAAACAAATGCTTTCAATTTTTTTCAATTTTGTGTCCCTGCAGATATACATATCTTCGCGGATATATATATATATATATATATATATATATATATATAGATAGATAGATAGATAGATAGATAGATAGATAGATATAAATATATATATATAGATATATATAAATATATATATATAGATATATATAAATATATATATATATATATATATATATATATATATATATATATATATATATATATATATAATGTATATAACCTTCTGGTTTTGCCACCCAACTTGTATTGTTGTCAGCGTGCATGACTGCGAATAAGGAGGTCCTTGGTTCAAATCCCGGTTTGGAATGGATGTACTTTCTCTTTCCATCTATACTGTCTTTGCCCTTTCCTCGTATGAATTCGTTGTGAATGGTTGTTTACCCTATAAATGGGAACCAATGGCATGTGTGTACTGAGGAAGTCGGACTCCACGCCTAAATATGATTCTGTTGGGAAAGTGGAGCGGCACACCCCATAATGCCTGCCTAGCTGGCACACGACAACAACTTGTGTTTCTCATTCAAAACTTGATATGAAGACGTGGTAGATTACAACTTCTCTAGAATATTTCCCTTGATATATGGTTCTCGATGTGACCCCGCTCAAATTTTTTTCAGAAGTATTAGCAGTTCTTTCAAGCTGTTCTTCGGTTACAAAAATAGTGGCAATTTCTCCTAGTTATTATCAAGTTTCAATATTTGCATTTATTCTCTAGGCAAAAAAGGGCGATGCTATGCCTCTATTTGCTCTAACGCCAAGCATGCCTTCAGAAAGACTCCTTCGT
This sequence comes from Latrodectus elegans, assembly GCA_030067965.1. Classification (NCBI taxonomy): domain Eukaryota; kingdom Metazoa; phylum Arthropoda; class Arachnida; order Araneae; family Theridiidae; genus Latrodectus; species Latrodectus elegans. Next base: position 10,681,915 of record CM057814.1, read on the forward strand.
GGTATGTAATCATCTGGACAAAGTTTAAGCCATTTGACCATTTATTTGTATATCTTTCTGTTATTTCTATAGTTATCTTTCATGCAGCTGGTTAGACCTTTCAACTGAGTTTGACGTGTCTTTGACTATGACGAGGCTTTCCAAGAACTATTTTTACATCTTTCTATACATCGATATTATATATTTTTCGATATATATTATGGATTTATATGTCTATATGTATAATAACGATATACCGATATTATACAAATTTCGGATATGACTGGATTACTTGATTATATGCAATTTTTTTCTGATTGTAATGTTAAGGATCACTAAATGTTAAAAATACAGGAAGAATGTGATACGTTATTTCTTCATCTCTCTTAGTTTTCAAAGTTCGCAGCTGGACAAATCTCACTTCAATGGTTTTGAGATAGCATTATGAACTTATATTCGCCCTTTTTGCTTGACTGCAGAACTGTTGTTGTAGTTACTAATACCATATTCTCCAATTTCGATACTAGACCAATTCCACAAGTCCATAAACAACCAGGAAATCTAAGAAAATAAGGGGCTTTGAAAAAACCTCTTCCTAGTGAAAATTCAAGTAGCTCAAGATATGCTCATGCGATGCTTGTTCAGCTTTACATTTTGTGCATAGACTAAAAGTCTTTTGACTGATAAAGGGAAAGTGTTATAGCTTCTAGAGACCGGAGCACAGACAAACTAATGGTACCCAGCAAGCATAGAAAAGGGTCTAAATCGGCTTGCCGATACGAGTGGTATTGCAGCTACACTGACAAGAGGTATCACTACCCGTCAAAACATATTATACCAGGTTGATAAAGGGAAAGTGTTATAGCTTCTAGAGACCGGAGCACAGACAAACTAATGGTACCCAGCAAGCATAGAAAAGGGTCTAAATCGGCTTGCCGATACGAGTGGTATTGCAGCTACACTGACAAGAGGTATCACTACCCGTCAAAACATATTATACCAGGGGCAAATAAGGACCCAATGTATGGCGCGGCACAACGGTATCGACAAAGCCGACATGACCACTTGCCCGATATTTTACCAATGTCAATCCATATGCGGATCGAATGCTTTCGATAAATGGCCTAGCGTCGGCAAACATTAAATGCCCGACTGCAAGAAACTAAATATAATTATTTTATTTTTTATTCATGATTGTTTTTCTTTGATAAAATTTTTGTTCAAACTGCAATATTACTTACGCTGTTTATCCCTGTTGCATTTAAGATTTCATCTAAAAATAGCTATCTCATGCATTACAGAAAAAATTCTCTAAAAAGTAGTATCACTTACTGCCTTATTATTATAAACAATTGCAAACAGAAAATTTGTATTGGTTAACAAATGTTATTTGCAATGTTCATAAAATAAGTAATTCAAATATGTTCGATTATATTCTTGTTTAAGTAAAATCAAAATTTTAGCATCTTCAGAAGTGTTTATACGTATGAGAAAGCTGTCGCATTTACATATTTTAATCGACATCAAAAACTATTTTTAATAGAACCAAAATGTATTGTTAAAATATTTTATTGTTGCCATTGTTTATGTCACTTGGACAAGCCAAGCTCGCTATGCCAATTTAAGTCAGTAGGGTACGTCTAAAAGTTTTCGAATCTTTGTGTTATTTTGAACATTTTGACACCATTTTTGATGCTATGGCCATCTTTAATAACAACATGAGTGGCTAAATTTCAAGGTATGTGCCCAAATGTCATATTACTTCGTTTGTGTGTTAATTCTGTGCACTTCGATATATGGATTTTTTCGGCAGTATGATTGGTTCGAAAGCTATTAAACTTTTAATAAATGTAAATATTTAGTGATTTTTGGCAGTTTTTCATGAAAATTTATTCTCCATTCCTACTTACGTCCTAAAATATTTTGCTCTAATTGTCCTATCGAGCTAGAATAAATTTTAATCTGGAGTGGATATTCTAATGATTCTGAAAAATATATTTTGCATTTGTAACTACAATCATTATTCTTCTATAAGTTTTCAAATTTTAAGTCACAAAGTCTATTTTCATGAACTTTATTTTTATATCTATTTTTATTTTGAAACTGCTGTAACTTTTTATGTTTTAATCACAATCCACTTCAATCTTTGTACATTTATTCTGGGCGGATCTCTGTGATTCGAAACATATTTTACAATTGTAAAAATATTAATGTTTAATAAGATACATCTTGATTAGTGTTTTAAGAATTTGTATTTTCTCCATTTTCCGCAACGGTTCTTCTTTTCCTCCCCTATGTGTATGTATTGCTTTTCTGTGTTAAATTCTGTCCAACTTTTGCAGATGCTCTCGTCTTCCTTTCTCAATCTCACCTTAATCCTTTGGTCACTGAATGTCCGCACTTGATTACTTAAATCAATTAAATATTAATCAGCGCTTTCCTCGGTTCCTAATTGCCACTGAAACGTGGGACCACATACTTAGTTCAACTCAATGTGTTCGTGCATAACCATCCATCAGAATTAAATCATTCATATAGACCAAGGATCTCATTATGATATCGCACACCACTCACAGTTCTTCCTTGGAAGACACGCTGATCAGTAAGTGATTACCAAGCCAGATCCTCGTCCAAATCATTATTCCACCAATATGGCAACTGTGTCTATTGACAGTGTAGGATTTATGATATCTTCTGTGCTTTGTTGCCTCTAGATCAGCACTCAGCCTAAATCGTTCTCCCGGGTGAATCTGGACTCGTGTATAAGGAACACAGAAGCCCATATCTGTCTGGTCCATGAGACGTGCTTTCTTGCCCAAGATGAGAGAGTTTTTCTGTTGTCAGGTGAGGTGAACACACACAGCTGGATGCCTTGCATTGATCCTCCATGATGAAGATGCCTTCACACAGTACTAACGCATATTCTTCTTCCTATTGCTACTGAGTGATCTGCGACAAGTTGCTGCAGATTAATGTTTCTTCCCATCGCTGTAAAACAGTCTTCTGTTGAGCAAGTGAATGGTCTGGAACATGTTTTCTGGACACAAGAGCTTCAATTCGAGATTGATTCCAGAAACGGTGGACAAATTTGCAGGACAAATTAAGGCACCTACAGCATCAGCCTGTGACATCCCGATTTCCAACCAACCGACCGTCGTCTGCCTTTTTCTCAAATCGGGCAAACCTCTCATATCAAATTTTTTTCAGAAGTATTAGCAGTTCTTTCAAGCTGTTCTTCGGTTACAAAAATAGTGGCAATTTCTCCTAGTTATTATCAAGTTTCAATATTTGCATTTATTCTCTAGGCAAAAAAGGGCGATGCTATGCCTCTATTTGCTCTAACGCCAAGCATGCCTTCAGAAAGACTCCTTCGTGGTATGTAATCATCTGGACAAAGTTTAAGCCATTTGACCATTTATTTGTATATCTTTCTGTTATTTCTATAGTTATCTTTCATGCAGCTGGTTAGACCTTTCAACTGAGTTTGACGTGTCTTTGACTATGACGAGGCTTTCCAAGAACTATTTTTACATCTTTCTATACATCGATATTATATATTTTTCGATATATATTATGGATTTATATGTCTATATGTATAATAACGATATACCGATATTATACAAATTTCGGATATGACTGGATTACTTGATTATATGCAATTTTTTTCTGATTGTAATGTTAAGGATCACTAAATGTTAAAAATACAGGAAGAATGTGATACGTTATTTCTTCATCTCTCTTAGTTTTCAAAGTTCGCAGCTGGACAAAATCTCACTTCAATGGTTTTGAGATAGCATTATGAACTTATATTCGCCCTTTTTGCTTGACTGCAGAACTGTTGTTGTAGTTACTAATACCATATTCTCCAATTTCTGATACTAGACCAATTCCACAAGTCCATAAACAACCAGGAAATCTAAGAAAATAAGGGGCTTTGAAAAAACCTCTTCCTAGTGAAAATTCAAGTAGCTCAAGATATGCTCATGCGATGCTTGTTCAGCTTTACATTTTGTGCATAGACTAAAAAGTCTTTTGACTGATAAAGGGAAAGTGTTATAGCTTCTAGAGACCGGAGCACAGACAAACTAATGGTACCCAGCAAGCATAGAAAAGGGTCTAAATCGGCTTGCCGATACGAGTGGTATTGCAGCTACACTGACAAGAGGTATCACTACCCGTCAAAACATATTATACCAGGTTGATAAAGGGAAAGTGTTATAGCTTCTAGAGACCGGAGCACAGACAAACTAATGGTACCCAGCAAGCATAGAAAAGGGTCTAAATCGGCTTGCCGATACGAGTGGTATTGCAGCTACACTGACAAGAGGTATCACTACCCGTCAAAACATATTATACCAGGGGCAAATAAGGACCCAATGTATGGCGCGGCACAACGGTATCGACAAAGCCGACATGACCACTTGCCCGATATTTTACCAATGTCAATCCATATGCGGATCGAATGCTTTCGATAAATGGCCTAGCGTCGGCAAACATTAAATGCCCGACTGCAAGAAACTAAATATAATTATTTTATTTTTTTTATTCATGATTGTTTTTCTTTGATAAAATTTTTTGTTCAAACTGCAATATTACTTACGCTGTTTATCCCTGTTGCATTTAAGATTTCATCTAAAATAGCTATCTCATGCATTACAGAAAATTCTCTAAAAGTAGTATCACTTACTGCCTTATTATTATAAACAATTGCAAACAGAAAATTTGTATTGGTTAACAAATGTTATTTGCAATGTTCATAAAATAAGTAATTCAAATATGTTCGATTATATTCTTGTTTAAGTAAAATCAAAATTTTAGCATCTTCAGAAGTGTTTATACGTATGAGAAAGCTGTCGCATTTACATATTTTAATCGACATCAAAAACTATTTTTAATAGAACCAAAATGTATTGTTAAAATATTTTATTGTTGCCATTGTTTATGTCACTTGGACAAGCCAAGCTCGCTATGCCAATTTAAGTCAGTAGGGTACGTCTAAAAGTTTTCGAATCTTTGTGTTATTTTGAACATTTTGACACCATTTTGATGCTATGGCCATCTTTAATAACAACATGAGTGGCTAAATTTCAAGGTATGTGCCCAAATGTCATATTACTTCGTTTGTGTGTTAATTCTGTGCACTTCGATATATGGATTTTTTCGGCAGTATGATTGGTTCGAAAGCTATTAAACTTTTAATAAATGTAAATATTTAGTGATTTTTGGCAGTTTTTCATGAAAATTTATTCTCCATTCCTACTTACGTCCTAAAATATTTTGCTCTAATTGTCCTATCGAGCTAGAATAAATTTTAATCTGGAGTGGATATTCTAATGATTCTGAAAAATATATTTTGCATTTGTAACTACAATCATTATTCTTCTATAAGTTTTCAAATTTTAAGTCACAAAGTCTATTTTCATGAACTTTATTTTTATATCTATTTTTATTTTGAAACTGCTGTAACTTTTTTTATGTTTTAATCACAATCCACTTCAATCTTTGTACATTTATTCTGGGCGGATCTCTGTGATTCGAAACATATTTTACAATTGTAAAAATATTAATGTTTAATAAGATACATCTTGATTAGTGTTTTAAGAATTTGTATTTTCTCCATTTTCCGCAACGGTTCTTCTTTCCTCCCCTATGTGTATGTATTGCTTTTCTGTGTTAAATTCTGTCCAACTTTTGCAGATGCTCTCGTCTTCCTTTCTCAATCTCACCTTAATCCTTTGGTCACTGAATGTCCGCACTTGATTACTTAAATCAATTAAATATTAATCAGCGCTTTCCTCGGTTCCTAATTGCCACTGAAACGTGGGACCACATACTTAGTTCAACTCAATGTGTTCGTGCATAACCATCCATCAGAATTAAATCATTCATATAGACCAAGGATCTCATTATGATATCGCACACCACTCACAGTTCTTCCTTGGAAGACACGCTGATCAGTAAGTGATTACCAAGCCAGATCCTCGTCCAAATCATTATTCCACCAATATGGCAACTGTGTCTATTGACAGTGTAGGATTTATGATATCTTCTGTGCTTTGTTGCCTCTAGATCAGCACTCAGCCTAAATCGTTCTCCCGGGTGAATCTGGACTCGTGTATAAGGAACACAGAAGCCCATATCTGTCTGGTCCATGAGACGTGCTTTCTTGCCCAAGATGAGAGAGTTTTTTCTGTTGTCAGGTGAGGTGAACACACACAGCTGGATGCCTTGCATTGGATCCTCCATGATGAAGATGCCTTCACACAGTACTAACGCATATTCTTCTTCCTATTGCTACTGAGTGATCTGCGACAAGTTGCTGCAGATTAATGTTTCTTCCCATCGCTGTAAAACAGTCTTCTGTTGAGCAAGTGAATGGTCTGGAACATGTTTTCTGGACACAAGAGCTTCAATTCGAGATTGATTCCAGAAACGGTGGACAAATTTGCGGGACAAATTAAGGCACCTACAGCATCAGCCTGTGACATCCCGATTTCCAACCAACCGACCGTCGTCTGCCTTTTCTCAAATCGGGCAAACCTCTCATATCAAATTTTTTTCAGAAGTATTAGCAGTTCTTTCAAGCTGTTCTTCGGTTACAAAAATAGTGGCAATTTCTCCTAGTTATTATCAAGTTTCAATATTTGCATTTATTCTCTAGGCAAAAAAGGGCGATGCTATGCCTCTATTTGCTCTAACGCCAAGCATGCCTTCAGAAAGACTCCTTCGTGGTATGTAATCATCTGGACAAAGTTTAAGCCATTTGACCATTTATTTGTATATCTTTCTGTTATTTCTATAGTTATCTTTCATGCAGCTGGTTAGACCTTTCAACTGAGTTTGACGTGTCTTTGACTATGACGAGGCTTTCCAAGAACTATTTTTACATCTTTCTATACATCGATATTATATATTTTTCGATATATATTATGGATTTATATGTCTATATGTATAATAACGATATACCGATATTATACAAATTTCGGATATGACTGGATTACTTGATTATATGCAATTTTTTTCTGATTGTAATGTTAAGGATCACTAAATGTTAAAAATACAGGAAGAATGTGATACGTTATTTCTTCATCTCTCTTAGTTTTCAAAGTTCGCAGCTGGACAAATCTCACTTCAATGGTTTTGAGATAGCATTATGAACTTATATTCGCCCTTTTTGCTTGACTGCAGAACTGTTGTTGTAGTTACTAATACCATATTCTCCAATTTCGATACTAGACCAATTCCACAAGTCCATAAACAACCAGGAAATCTAAGAAAATAAGGGCTTTGAAAAAACCTCTTCCTAGTGAAAATTCAAGTAGCTCAAGATATGCTCATGCGATGCTTGTTCAGCTTTACATTTTGTGCATAGACTAAAAGTCTTTTGACTGATAAAGGGAAAGTGTTATAGCTTCTAGAGACCGGAGCACAGACAAACTAATGGTACCCAGCAAGCATAGAAAAGGGTCTAAATCGGCTTGCCGATACGAGTGGTATTGCAGCTACACTGACAAGAGGTATCACTACCCGTCAAAACATATTATACCAGGTTGATAAAGGGAAAGTGTTATAGCTTCTAGAGACCGGAGCACAGACAAACTAATGGTACCCAGCAAGCATAGAAAAGGGTCTAAATCGGCTTGCCGATACGAGTGGTATTGCAGCTACACTGACAAGAGGTATCACTACCCGTCAAAACATATTATACCAGGGGCAAATAAGGACCCAATGTATGGCGCGGCACAACGGTATCGACAAAGCCGACATGACCACTTGCCCGATATTTTACCAATGTCAATCCATATGCGGATCGAATGCTTTCGATAAATGGCCTAGCGTCGGCAAACATTAAATGCCCGACTGCAAGAAACTAAATATAATTATTTTATTTTTTTTATTCATGATTGTTTTTCTTTGATAAAATTTTTGTTCAAACTGCAATATTACTTACGCTGTTTATCCCTGTTGCATTTAAGATTTCATCTAAAATAGCTATCTCATGCATTACAGAAAAATTCTCTAAAAGTAGTATCACTTACTGCCTTATTATTATAAACAATTGCAAACAGAAAATTTGTATTGGTTAACAAATGTTATTTGCAATGTTCATAAAATAAGTAATTCAAATATGTTCGATTATATTCTTGTTTAAGTAAAATCAAAATTTTAGCATCTTCAGAAGTGTTTATACGTATGAGAAAGCTGTCGCATTTACATATTTTAATCGACATCAAAAACTATTTTTAATAGAACCAAAATGTATTGTTAAAATATTTTATTGTTGCCATTGTTTATGTCACTTGGACAAGCCAAGCTCGCTATGCCAATTTAAGTCAGTAGGGTACGTCTAAAAGTTTTCGAATCTTTGTGTTATTTTGAACATTTTGACACCATTTTTGATGCTATGGCCATCTTTAATAACAACATGAGTGGCTAAATTTCAAGGTATGTGCCCAAATGTCATATTACTTCGTTTGTGTGTTAATTCTGTGCACTTCGATATATGGATTTTTTCGGCAGTATGATTGGTTCGAAAGCTATTAAACTTTTAATAAATGTAAATATTTAGTGATTTTTGGCAGTTTTTCATGAAAATTTATTCTCCATTCCTACTTACGTCCTAAAATATTTTGCTCTAATTGTCCTATCGAGCTAGAATAAATTTTTAATCTGGAGTGGATATTCTAATGATTCTGAAAAATATATTTTGCATTTGTAACTACAATCATTATTCTTCTATAAGTTTTCAAATTTTAAGTCACAAAGTCTATTTTCATGAACTTTATTTTTATATCTATTTTTATTTTGAAACTGCTGTAACTTTTTTTATGTTTTAATCACAATCCACTTCAATCTTTGTACATTTATTCTGGGCGGATCTCTGTGATTCGAAACATATTTTACAATTGTAAAAATATTAATGTTTAATAAGATACATCTTGATTAGTGTTTTAAGAATTTGTATTTTCTCCATTTTCCGCAACGGTTCTTCTTTCCTCCCCTATGTGTATGTATTGCTTTTCTGTGTTAAATTCTGTCCAACTTTTGCAGATGCTCTCGTCTTCCTTTCTCAATCTCACCTTAATCCTTTGGTCACTGAATGTCCGCACTTGATTACTTAAATCAATTAAATATTAATCAGCGCTTTCCTCGGTTCCTAATTGCCACTGAAACGTGGGACCACATACTTAGTTCAACTCAATGTGTTCGTGCATAACCATCCATCAGAATTAAATCATTCATATAGACCAAGGATCTCATTATGATATCGCACACCACACACAGTTCTTCCTTGGAAGACACGCTGATCAGTAAGTGATTACCAAAGCCAGATCCTCGTCCAAATCATTATTCCACCAATATGGCAACTGTGTCTATTGACAGTGTAGGATTTATGATATCTTCTGTGCTTTGTTGCCTCTAGATCAGCACTCAGCCTAAATCGTTCTCCCGGGTGAATCTGGACTCGTGTATAAGGAACACAGAAGCCCATATCTGTCTGGTCCATGAGACGTGCTTTCTTGCACAAGATGAGAGTTTTTTCTGTTGTCAGGTGAGGTGAACACACACAGCTGGATGCCTTGCATTGGATCCTCCATGATGAAGATGCCTTCACACAGTACTAACGCATATTCTTCTCCCTATTGCTACTGAGTGATCTGCGACAAGTTGCTGCAGATTAATGTTTCTTCCCATCGCTGTAAAACAGTCTTCTGTTGAGCAAGTGAATGGTCTGGAACATGTTTTCTGGACACAAGAGCTTCAATTCGAGATTGATTCCAGAAACGGTGGACAAATTTGCGGGACAAATTAAGGCACCTACAGCATCAGCCTGTGACATCCCGATTTCCAACCATCCGACCGTCGTCTGCCTTTTCTCAAATCGGGCAAACCTCTCATATCAAATTTTTTTCAGAAGTATTAGCAGTTCTTTCAAGCTGTTCTTCGGTTACAAAAATAGTGGCAATTTCTCCTAGTTATTATCAAGTTTCAATATTTGCATTTATTCTCTAGGCAAAAAGGGCGATGCTATGCCTCTATTTGCTCTAACGCCAAGCATGCCTTCAGAAAGACTCCTTCGTGGTATGTAATCATCTGGACAAAGTTTAAGCCATTTGACCATTTATTTGTATATCTTTCTGTTATTTCTATAGTTATCTTTCATGCAGCTGGTTAGACCTTTCAACTGAGTTTGACGTGTCTTTGACTATGACGAGGCTTTCCAAGAACTATTTTTACATCTTTCTATACATCGATATTATATATTTTTCGATATATATTATGGATTTATATGTCTATATGTATAATAACGATATACCGATATTATACAAATTTCGGATATGACTGGATTACTTGATTATATGCAATTTTTTTCTGATTGTAATGTTAAGGATCACTAAATGTTAAAAATACAGGAAGAATGTGATACGTTATTTCTTCATCTCTCTTAGTTTTCAAAGTTCGCAGCTGGACAAATCTCACTTCAATGGTTTTGAGATAGCATTATGAACTTATATTCGCTCTTTTTGCTTGACTGCAGAAATGTTGTTGTAGTTACTAATACCATATTCTCCAATTTCGATACTAGACCAATTCCACAAGTCCATAAACAACCAGGAAATCTAAGAAAATAAGGGGCTTTGAAAAAACCTCTTCCTAGTGAAAATTCAAGTAGCTCAAGATATGCTCATGCGATGCTTGTTCAGCTTTACATTTTGTGCATAGACTAAAAGTCTTTTGACTGATAAAGGGAAAGTGTTATAGCTTCTAGAGACCGGAGCACAGACAAACTAATGGTACCCAGCAAGCATAGAAAAGGGTCTAAATCGGCTTGCCGATACGAGTGGTATTGCAGCTACACTGACAAGAGGTATCACTACCCGTCAAAACATATTATACCAGGTTGATAAAGGGAAAGTGTTATAGCTTCTAGAGACCGGAGCACAGACAAACTAATGGTACCCAGCAAGCATAGAAAAGGGTCTAAATCGGCTTGCCGATACGAGTGGTATTGCAGCTACACTGACAAGAGGTATCACTACCCGTCAAAACATATTATACCAGGGGCAAATAAGGACCCAATGTATGGCGCGGCACAACGGTATCGACAAAGCCGACATGACCACTTGCCCGATATTTTACCAATGTCAATCCATATGCGGATCGAATGCTTTCGATAAATGGCCTAGCGTCGGCAAACATTAAATGCCCGACTGCAAGAAACTAAATATAATTATTTTATTTTTTTTATTCATGATTGTTTTTTCTTTGATAAAATTTTTGTTCAAACTGCAATATTACTTACGCTGTTTATCCCTGTTGCATTTAAGATTTCATCTAAAATAGCTATCTCATGCATTACAGAAAAATTCTCTAAAAGTAGTATCACTTACTGCCTTATTATTATAAACAATTGCAAACAGAAAATTTGTATTGGTTAACAAATGTTATTTGCAATGTTCATAAAATAAGTAATTCAAATATGTTCGATTATATTCTTGTTTAAGTAAAATCAAAATTTTAGCATCTTCAGAAGTGTTTATACGTATGAGAAAGCTGTCGCATTTACATATTTTAATCGACATCAAAAACTATTTTTAATAGAACCAAAATGTATTGTTAAAATATTTTATTGTTGCCATTGTTTATGTCACTTGGACAAGCCAAGCTCGCTATGCCAATTTAAGTCAGTAGGGTACGTCTAAAAGTTTTCGAATCTTTGTGTTATTTTTGAACATTTTGACACCATTTTTGATGCTATGGCCATCTTTAATAACAACATGAGTGGCTAAATTTCAAGGTATGTGCCCAAATGTCATATTACTTCGTTTGTGTGTTAATTCTGTGCACTTCGATATATGGATTTTTTCGGCAGTATGATTGGTTCGAAAGCTATTAAACTTTTAATAAATGTAAATATTTAGTGATTTTTGGCAGTTTTTCATGAAAATTTATTCTCCATTCCTACTTACGTCCTAAAAATATTTTGCTCTAATTGTCCTATCGAGCTAGAATAAATTTTAATCTGGAGTGGATATTCTAATGATTCTGAAAAATATATTTTGCATTTGTAACTACAATCATTATTCTTCTATAAGTTTTCAAATTTTAAGTCACAAAGTCTATTTTCATGAACTTTATTTTTATATCTATTTTTATTTTGAAACTGCTGTAACTTTTTTTATGTTTTAATCACAATCCACTTCAATCTTTGTACATTTATTCTGGGCGGATCTCTGTGATTCGAAACATATTTTACAATTGTAAAAATATTAATGTTTAATAAGATACATCTTGATTAGTGTTTTAAGAATTTGTATTTTCTCCATTTTCCGCAACGGTTCTTCTTTCCTCCCCTATGTGTATGTATTGCTTTTCTGTGTTAAATTCTGTCCAACTTTTGCAGATGCTCTCGTCTTCCTTTCTCAATCTCACCTTAATCCTTTGGTCACTGAATGTCCGCACTTGATTACTTAAATCAATTAAATATTAATCAGCGCTTTCCTCGGTTCCTAATTGCCACTGAAACGTGGGACCACATACTTAGTTCAACTCAATGTGTTCGTGCATAACCATCCATCAGAATTAAATCATTCATATAGACCAAGGATCTCATTATGATATCGCACACCACTCACAGTTCTTCCTTGGAAGACACGCTGATCAGTAAGTGATTACCAAGCCAGATCCTCGTCCAAATCATTATTCCACCAATATGGCAACTGTGTCTATTGACAGTGTAGGATTTATGATATCTTCTGTGCTTTGTTGCCTCTAGATCAGCACTCAGCCTAAATCGTTCTCCCGGGTGAATCTGGACTCGTGTATAAGGAACACAGAAGCCCATATCTGTCTGGTCCATGAGACGTGCTTTCTTGCCCAAGATGAGAGAGTTTTTTCTGTTGTCAGGTGAGGTGAACACACACAGCTGGATGCCTTGCATTGATCCTCCATGATGAAGATGCCTTCACACAGTACTAACGCATATTCTTCTCCCTATTGCTACTGAGTGATCTGCGACAAGTTGCTGCAGATTAATGTTTCTTCCCATCGCTGTAAAACAGTCTTCTGTTGAGCAAGTGAATGGTCTGGAACATGTTTTCTGGACACAAGAGCTTCAATTCGAGATTGATTCCAGAAACGGTGGACAAATTTGCGGGACAAATTAAGGCACCTACAGCATCAGCCTGTGACATCCCGATTTCCAACCATCCGACCGTCGTCTGCCTTTTCTCAAATCGGGCAAACCTCTCATATCAAATTTTTTTCAGAAGTATTAGCAGTTCTTTCAAGCTGTTCTTCGGTTACAAAAATAGTGGCAATTTCTCCTAGTTATTATCAAGTTTCAATATTTGCATTTATTCTCTAGGCAAAAAGGGCGATGCTATGCCTCTATTTGCTCTAACGCCAAGCATGCCTTCAGAAAGACTCCTTCGTGGTATGTAATCATCTGGACAAAGTTTAAGCCATTTGACCATTTATTTGTATATCTTTCTGTTATTTCTATAGTTATCTTTCATGCAGCTGGTTAGACCTTTCAACTGAGTTTGACGTGTCTTTGACTATGACGAGGCTTTCCAAGAACTATTTTTACATCTTTCTATACATCGATATTATATATTTTTCGATATATATTATGGATTTATATGTCTATATGTATAATAACGATATACCGATATTATACAAATTTCGGATATGACTGGATTACTTGATTATATGCAATTTTTTCTGATTGTAATGTTAAGGATCACTAAATGTTAAAAAATACAGGAAGAATGTGATACGTTATTTCTTCATCTCTCTTAGTTTTCAAAGTTCGCAGCTGGACAAATCTCACTTCAATGGTTTTGAGATAGCATTATGAACTTATATTCGCCCTTTGCTTGACTGCAGAACTGTTGTTGTAGTTACTAATACCATATTCTCCAATTTCGATACTAGACCAATTCCACAAGTCCATAAACAACCAGGAAATCTAAGAAAATAAGGGGCTTTGAAAAAACCTCTTCCTAGTGAAAATTCAAGTAGCTCAAGATATGCTCATGCGATGCTTGTTCAGCTTTACATTTTGTGCATAGACTAAAAGTCTTTTGACTGATAAAGGGAAAGTGTTATAGCTTCTAGAGACCGGAGCACAGACAAACTAATGGTACCCAGCAAGCATAGAAAAGGGTCTAAATCGGCTTGCCGATACGAGTGGTATTGCAGCTACACTGACAAGAGGTATCACTACCCGTCAAAACATATTATACCAGGTTGATAAAGGAAAGTGTTATAGCTTCTAGAGACCGGAGCACAGACAAACTAATGGTACCCAGCAAGCATAGAAAAGGGTCTAAATCGGCTTGCCGATACGAGTGGTATTGCAGCTACACTGACAAGAGGTATCACTACCCGTCAAAACATATTATACCAGGGGCAAATAAGGACCCAATGTATGGCGCGGCACAACGGTATCGACAAAGCCGACATGACCACTTGCCCGATATTTTACCAATGTCAATCCATATGCGGATCGAATGCTTTCGATAAATGGCCTAGCGTCGGCAAACATTAAAATGCCCGACTGCAAGAAACTAAATATAATTATTTTATTTTTTTTATTCATGATTGTTTTTTCTTTGATAAAATTTTTGTTCAAACTGCAATATTACTTACACTGTTTATCCCTGTTGCATTTAAGATTTCATCTAAAATAGCTATCTCATGCATTACAGAAAAATTCTCTAAAAGTAGTATCACTTACTGCCTTATTATTATAAACAATTGCAAACAGAAAATTTGTATTGGTTAACAAATGTTATTTGCAATGTTCATAAAATAAGTAATTCAAATATGTTCGATTATATTCTTGTTTAAGTAAAATCAAAATTTTAGCATCTTCAGAAGTGTTTATACGTATGAGAAAGCTGTCGCATTTACATATTTTAATCGACATCAAAAACTATTTTTAATAGAACCAAAATGTATTGTTAAAATATTTTATTGTTGCCATTGTTTATGTCACTTGGACAAGCCAAGCTCGCTATGCCAATTTAAGTCAGTAGGGTACGTCTAAAAGTTTTCGAATCTTTGTGTTATTTTGAACATTTTGACACCATTTTTGATGCTATGGCCATCTTTAATAACAACATGAGTGGCTAAATTTCAAGGTATGTGCCCAAATGTCATATTACTTCGTTTGTGTGTTAATTCTGTGCACTTCGATATATGGATTTTTCGGCAGTATGATTGGTTCGAAAGCTATTAAACTTTTAATAAATGTAAATATTTAGTGATTTTTGGCAGTTTTTCATGAAAATTTATTCTCCATTCCTACTTACGTCCTAAAATATTTTGCTCTAATTGTCCTATCGAGCTAGAATAAATTTTAATCTGGAGTGGATATTCTAATGATTCTGAAAAATATATTTTGCATTTGTAACTACAATCATTATTCTTCTATAAGTTTTCAAATTTTAAGTCACAAAGTCTATTTTCATGAACTTTATTTTTATATCTATTTTTATTTTGAAACTGCTGTAACTTTTTTTATGTTTTAATCACAATCCACTTCAATCTTTGTACATTTATTCTGGGCGGATCTCTGTGATTCGAAACATATTTTACAATTGTAAAAATATTAATGTTTAATAAGATACATCTTGATTAGTGTTTTAAGAATTTGTATTTTCTCCATTTTCCGCAACGGTTCTTCTTTCCTCCCCTATGTGTATGTATTGCTTTTCTGTGTTAAATTCTGTCCAACTTTTGCAGATGCTCTCGTCTTCCTTTCTCAATCTCACCTTAATCCTTTGGTCACTGAATGTCCGCACTTGATTACTTAAATCAATTAAATATTAATCAGCGCTTTCCTCGGTTCCTAATTGCCACTGAAACGTGGGACCACATACTTAGTTCAACTCAATGTGTTCGTGCATAACCATCCATCAGAATTAAATAATTCATATAGACCAAGGATCTCATTATGATATCGCACACCACTCACAGTTCTTCCTTGGAAGACACGCTGATCAGTAAGTGATTACCAAGCCAGATCCTCGTCCAAATCATTATTCCACCAATATGGCAACTGTGTCTATTGACAGTATAGGATTTATGATATCTTCTGTGCTTTGTTGCTCTCTAGATCAGCACTCAGCCTAAATCGTTCTCCCGGGTGAATCTGGACTCGTGTATAAGGAACACAGAAGCCCATATCTGTCTGGTCCATGAGACGTGCTTTCTTGCCCAAGATGAGAGAGTTTTTCTGTTGTCAGGTGAGGTGAACACACACAGCTGGATGCCTTGCATTGATCCTCCATGATGAAGATGCCTTCACACAGTACTAACGCATATTCTTCTCCCTATTGCTACTGAGTGATCTGCGACAAGTTGCTGCAGATTAATGTTTCTTCCCATCGCTGTAAAACAGTCTTCTGTTGAGCAAGTGAATGGTCTGGAACATGTTTTCTGGACACAAGAGCTTCAATTCGAGATTGATTCCAGAAACGGTGGACAAATTTGCGGGACAAATTAAGGCACCTACAGCATCAGCCTGTGACATCCCGATTTCCAACCATCCGACCGTCGTCTGCCTTTTCTCAAATCGGGCAAACCTCTCATATCGGGACCTCACTAACTACGATAAATGAATCTGGGAGAAAAACTGATAATCAACAAAATTTTTATGCATAATCACGAAAGTTTTCTGTTTATTTATCACTTATCTATTTTTTTAATGTGGTAGATAGCGTTTTTGCATACATTTATAAGTTTTTATCATCAATATAAAACTATAAATTTTATTGTGAATGTCATTTTTTTTAAGTGAGCTAGGAAAAAAACATATTCCTTAACTTTGGCACTCCAGTGTAGTTTTGTAAAAAATAATAATCATTTAATAAACATTTAATTGCAAGAACATTAAAATGAAAAAATACTGTATAAAATAAAACTTAAATAATATGAATCTTGATAAAAGATTTTATCTCTCTCTCTCTCTCTCTCTCTCTCTATATATATATATATATATATATATATATATATATATATATATATATATATATATATATATATATATATATATATATATATATATATATATATATATATATATATATATATATATGTATATATTGTACGCTTAATCTGAATATATATATATATATATACACTACTGGCCATTAAAATTACTACACCAGGAAGAAATGCAGATAACAAAATGATATTTATTGGACAAATATATTATACTAGAAATAACAAGTGATTAAATTTTGGTTGGATAGATCTTGAGAAATCAGTACCCAGAACAACCACCTCTGGCAGTAATAACAGCAGTTATACGCCTGGGCATTGAGTCAAACAGAGATTGGATTGCATGTACAGGTACAGATGCCCATGCAGCTGCAACATGATGCCACAGTTCATCAACCGTAGTGACTGGCGTTTGGTGACGAGCCAGTCGCTCGGCAAAAATTGACCAGACGTTTTCTATTGGTGAAAGATCTGGAGAACGTGCTGGCCAGGGCAACAGCCGAACATGTTCCGTATCAAGGAAGGTCCACACAATACCGGCAACATGTGGTTGTGCATTATCCTGCTGAAACGTAGGGTTTCCCAGGGCTCGAATAAAGGGTAGAGCCACGGGTCGTAACACACCACAAATGTAACGTGCATTGTTCAAAGCACTGTCAATGCGAACAAGAGGTGACCGAGACGTGTATCCAATGGCACCCCATACCATCACGCCAGGAGATGGGCCAGTATGACGATGACAAATGCACGTTGACACGACAAATGCACGATGACAAATGCGTTCACCACGATGCCGCCAAACACGGATGCGACCATCATGATGCTGTACACAGAACCTGGATTCATCTGAAAAAATGACGTCTCGCCATTCGTGCGCCCAGATTCGTCGTTGATCACACCATTGAAGGCGCTCTTGTCTATGACGCAGCGTCAAGGGAAGACGCAGCCATGGTCTCGGAGCTGAGAGTCCATGCTGCTGCAAACGTCGTCGAACTGTTCGTGCAGACACTTGTTGTCTTCCAAACGACCACGTTTCTTGGCTCACGGCTCGTGACGTAGTTGCACGATCCATTACGGCCATGCGGATAATATGCCTGTCTTCTCGGCTGCTAGTGATAGGTGGCCGTTGAGACCCCGCATGGCGTTCCGTATTACCGTGCTGAAGCCATCGATTTCATATTCTGCTAACAGTCATTGAATCTCGACCGATGCGAGCAGCAATACTGCGATAAGGTAAACCGCAATCTCGGTACGCTACAATTCGACCTTTATCAAAATCAGAAACGTGCTGGTACGTATTTCTCCTTCTTACACGAGGCATCACAACAACTTTTCACCAGGCAACAATGTTCAAATGCAATTTGTGTATGAGGAACCGGCTGAACAATTTCCTCATTGAAACACAATGTAGGTGTCTCTACTAACGCCTGCTTTGTCTGAATGAGCTGAAAAGCTAATCATTTTCATATCACAGCACCTTCTTCCTTTCGTATAAATTTCACGTCTGTAGCATGTCGCCTTCTTGGTGTACCAATTTTAATGGCCAGTGGTGTATATATATATATATATATATATATATATATATATATATATATATATATATATATATATATATATATATATATATATATATATATATATATATATATATATATATATATTTAGATTAAGCGTACAAATCCTATAATTTCTTTCTTGACTCTTTTTTGAGGCTTTAACTTAACATCATGAAATTCCTTTCTTTTAATGCTGAAGGTAAATATTTAATTCATTAAAATACGATAATATTTGAATTTTAAGAGAAAAGAAATTGCGGAAGTCGTCATTTATAAAACATTTATATGGATAGATTAAATTTTTGTGAAAAATAAAAAGATGAATGAATTCATAAAGTATTTCAATCAGTAATGCAATAACATTTATTAAAACATTTTCAAGGTATCTGTGTCGGTCAATCAATAGTTGGCAGTTTTAAAGTCAGAAAAGTATTTTAATCTTTAAGTCTAAACACGTTTATTTCAAAAATAAAAACATTTGTTTGGATTATATTTCAAGATGATGAATAGAATATCCAGTTTTCATCGTTTTCAAGTCATCAAACGAAAATAATTTGAAAATGTATTGTTTTTGGCACTATATGCCACATAAAATTAAATATTTTTTATAGAAGTAAATAATTTTGTGTATGTATAATTTTGTATATTATTAAATTATTCTTAATCTTTCCATAGATTTAACATTATTTTCAAGAAAATCCCTTTTGCATTTGCTTTCAGCTATTTAAAATTCTTAATTTTTACTCAAATTAATTTAAAAAATTTTAACCTCATTTATTAGGAATAGAACGTATTATAAATTTGAGAATTAGAAACTTAATTAAAGTATTTTACTGGAAAATGCATAAATTTTAACATAATTTTTCTTTGAAATATTTTTTAATTTATCAATTTCAGCCAAAAAATATTTTGACAGTCGAGCAGTCCCGTATAAAAAAGAATGCTTAATCTGACGTCAGTGTTTCAGTGTCTCGTGAAATTTAACTTCCATGATTTTGATTGCTGCCAAAGCTCCCCTCCGGATATCCTGTTTCGATTAAAATATTAACTGTTCACATTGCAAGAAGCAATTCCTGTGTCTACTCATTGTGAAGATATACGTTTGCTTCCTCCTGTTAGCCTGAAACATTTCAAAGTAAAATTTTTCTTTCTTTTATTAGTAATTTCTCTAGCCAAGAAACTATTTCAAAATTTTCATTTATGCAGTATGAGTGTACATTCCGCAATTATTAAAAAAATATTTACAAACTTTGTAACAGTATTTGTAGCTGTCAGTACTTTCTGTCAGTCAATATTAGTTGGATATAATGATTTGATATTTAATTTAAAAGCATATTTAGCAGTATAACTTTCTTTAACTGCAAAAGTCTTTCTCAACAATGCAAAGGAAGGATAAATGGCATTACCCATTCTTTCAGCATTTAGACAAGTGAAAGTCTTTTCTGATTAATGCTGAGGTATCCAATTATTTCTGATGCACTTCAAGATATGTACAGCATCAAAAACAAGATATATTTTCTAGTATTGGACCTTTTGTTGCATTGGTAGAGAGATGACCATCACTGATAAACTGAAACATGTGTCTATTACCAATTATTATCGTAAATAACAGATAAAACTTCAAATCCAGATTTGTGAACTATATCCAAGGTTCTTTTTGTCAAATTTAAAGATCCTCGATTGTCATCGACAATTCAGGCACTAAAAACTTCTTCATATAAAGAAAAGCAAGACGAGATCATGCATGTAAAATTAGCTTGTTCAAGAGTTTTCTGCAAAACATGTTACTCGTTCACTTTTTGTGGGTTACTTTTTTGATTGGTGTAAATCTCATCGATTAGAAATATATACAGTTTCTCTCGTCTTTCAGTTTCTCATATTTTGTCTTATATAACCCATATTTTCTACATAGTTACTTGAGGAATTTGATCTTCCAGCACTGAAAACATTCTATAACATATCAGTTCTAGGAAGGCTTAAAGGTCAGAGTCTAAAATAGCTCGAAAACATGAAGGTGAAATAAAGTATAAGTAAGCAGCAAATTGATAAATATTGGAATTGTATCTTCTCGCATGTTTTGTGATTCAGAACATAGCATCATTTCTTCAAATATAAAATTTCTTCTGTTATAATCTTCAGATGTATCTTCTTACATATAACTTCTCCATTTCACAGCTCTTTCGTAATCTTTTTTCGACAGATTCGGAAATTAAATTTGTGATTCTCATAACGTTTTCTAATTGACTCCATAATACCAATTAACCATCTCTCAAGAGATGACCAAACTTGATTTACTCTTGAGCAAGACTTTCAATAAAAACTGAAATGGTAAAATCAATATTTATTTTAACACTTTTTAAAAGAATAGGAGCAGATTGAAAATTCATAAACAAAATATGAAGCTCAGTTTCAGTTTTGTGTATTACATTTTCTGGAAGAGAAACTTTTTCCGAAATTTTCATTGATTCCTCAAAAGAATTATCAACAATCATAAAATCTGATAAAGCTTTTTCAGATAGAGCATGTAATTTCTCATCTCTGCTTTTTCTTATAAGAACATTTTTTCTCTCAGATATGCTGAGAAGCCAGGAAATATTGTAAAAACAGTAGAAGGAGGAATATTGTAAAGGCCTCTCTATTTTGTGATAAATAATCAAATCTTAAAATTTAATCATCAATGAAATGTTTTTTCACAAACAACGCTTCTTTTGCCATGAAAGATAATCTCTTTCGTTGAACTTTTTAACCAAACAGTGTTTGAAGCTTCTTTAGGAAGTCAAACAGGATACATATGAGCCAGTTTCATCATAAATTAACTTGCAAAGAGATACAACTACTGCCAGGAATTTTGAATTTTTTTAAATTTCGAAAACTTGTGGTATATGACAACAACGTTTCCTTCATACAGCTTCGCTCATTTTTCCCTAAGACTGGCAACGTGACGTCAAATTACATGACTTCAAAGCTTATATGGTCTTGTGTGTCTATTTGGCCGTGCTGAGCCACGGCCAAATAGAGGATAAAACCACCGATCTCTGTCTAGGGATCATAAAACGCATTGAGCAGTTACCATGGGTGCAATGGTCTGGAGAAAATTTCCTCTGCCTTCCAATCAATGTCAAAATTGAAGGACTGGATCCTCTGGTGGTGCCATCTATGAGAGGGTTTGAAAAGAAAATACGTACTTTCACTTTCGTGGTGCTCTGATTAAACGAAAGACGCTCCCTGTTCTCGCTAGCAAATTCACACAGCCAAGGCATAGCTAGCTTGGCTTGTCCAAGTGACATAAGTAACAACAACAAGCTCATATTTTTTAAAAATTTCAATTAAATATTTTTAATTTTATTGCTAACTATATAAACAATGTCATATAATTTTCATTAATTTCATTTTATCATTTAATTATATATATATATATATATATATATATATATATATATATATATATATAGAGAGAGAGAGAGAGAGAGAGAGAGAGAGAGAGAGAGATTTTATACGATAATTAATGTTTCTTTACTTATAGTCAAGTGTTTTAGAAGCACCTATCTTATTTTACTTCACATTTACTACAATAAATGTAAATTAATACATTAATATTTTCTCTAAATTTTAAAATAGTTATTCTAGTCATAAGCTACGTAATGTTTCCATTAATTAATCTAAATGAATTTTTTGTATGTTTTATAAATTGAAACATTTATTTAAAATGGTAATATATCCCCATGAAATATCAGTGTCACTTTGGCATTCATTAATAAAAGTGATTTTCATGTGGATGAATTAATATAAATATCATTTTATCTTGAAACAACTTCTTATAAAAACTTTAATGATATACACTAATTTAATGATGTTTAATAAGTAAAATATCATTAAAATATATATATAAAATAATTAATGTATATATATATATATATATATATATATATATATATATATATATATATATATATATATATATATATATATATATATATATATATATATATATATATACTTTGGTTTTTTCCTCTTCATTTAAATCGTTTCAAGTATATTTTCAAATTAACGTTGCAAAGGTTTTGTAACAATTATATTTTAACTGTCCTTGTCTAGCAACAAAGTGTGGTGGTTGTATTTAAAAACCTAATTGTCTTTAATTAATAAACATATTTATTTTTGACGTACAATTTTTTAAAAAATTTTCAACTTATTTAATGTCGTTATGTCAACGATGTTCTTACGTCAGTATAATATCAAGATATTTATTAACAGCATTGTTAAATATATGTTTATTAAGTATTTATGTTTTGTTCCATCGACCATTTTCATCAAAAAAACATGTCACTAAATATTGCCAAATTTAAACTTTTTTTTTTCAAATTTTGAGCTAAAAAAACAGAGAAGTTAACTTATAGTATATAATTTTAGTATAAATAACCAAAAATCTGAAAATAATTAAGTAATATATTAAGGGTCTTCTGGACACACAATTTTCTGCCTTAAATGAGTGATTTTTAAGCATTTTTGCATTTATGTACCACAAAATTTAAACTTTTTAATCAAAATTCAGCATCGTTTTTAGCATATTAAAAATACGACTCAAAACTTTCAATTTGTATCATTTTCAGCTTTTAAGTGTCACATATTTTTCGACTTCTAATTTTTACTTTTTAATTTTATAAAAAAAAGTGTTATTTTTAAGTCAAATAATGATATTAAAAGAATAAAAATGTAGTTATTCATTAAATACAAAAGATATTAAAATAATAAAGGCAATATTTTTGTAACTTTATAGAAAAGGTAAGATAAAAGCCATTGTATGTTTTTCTTTAAAAAAAAAAAAAGAGAGAGAGAGAGAGAGAGAGAGAAAGAGATAAAGATTTAAACTGCTTCCAACTCGTAATCATAATATTAATATTATTTATTTTACCTTTGTAATTGAATAAAAAAGTTAGTTTTATTTATTTTTAATTGCTTTTTCAGATAAATGAGCATGGCAAGAACCTAAGTAAAATTATTTTTTATAATCGTTTACTTCTAGTTTTGCAATTAATGAAGATCCAAACTTTAGTTTGATTTTTTTCAAAGATATCAAATTATATTTTTCAACTTCTAAATCTTTCAATTTAAAACTTTCAGGATATATATTGTTTTTGATGTTGTTAAATTCTTCTGTTTATGATATTTCATTTTCTGAAGATGTGTTTTTATAATGTAAGAAGTTGTTATATCTACTACATCAAGTGCTTTTCTCTTATATCCTTATTTTCAACTTTTAAAATTAATTCTCTTATTTGATTAATATATTTTATTATTAAAACAACAATTCCATATCTATTATGTATTTTATTAATTTCAATTAGATCGTTAATTAATTTTGTGTGTATGTGCAGTGCAAGTGCGTGCTCTCTATTATTTCTTCACTGACATCTAAGTATTTTATTTCTTCCATTTATTGCAAACTACTGTTTTAAAAGGATTTCTTATACTGACAACATTTATATATATAGGACTTAATATTCTAGGACATTTAGAAACATTAATATTAACAGTTGGTATATTTAATTCCTCAAATATTTCTTTTACAATGGTTCCTCCCTTATAAGCAAATCTACCACCATATTCATCATATTAACATTAAATATAATTTTCAACATTTTCATTTATTAATTCATTAACTTTTGTCATTTGATATCTTTTAAATCTTAGACCATGGATTTCATGCGTGCATTTACGAACAATATTCATTCCTTGTTCTATTAATTCAGAACTAGGTGTAAATACTTGAATAGTTTCAGCTATTGGTTCCGTTAAATAGGTTCAACTAATTTCTCTAACAATTTTTTTTTTATTTGGAAGGGTAAATCCTTGAATACTGAATACAAATTTTAAATTAGTCGTTTTATTTTAAATGCATTTTTATAAATAATTTTAAAAACATACAAAATATGAAAGATGTAAAAAAAATATTGAAGACAGAACTATGAAAGATATAAAATATTGAAGATATTAAAGATACAAAATATGAAAGATAGTAATGTCCAAAAGGAACTGTGTTATAATCATCCGAGATTCTACGTTTATCAAATCCAAATGTAAAACTTTTATTTGTTTTTGCACTTGAAATATTTCTATCCTCTTCGATTTTAAATTGGTTGATTTTTACATGTAAATAATCTGCTTCATCAGTTATTATTTTCCTTATATTATCAAAATCTATTATCATTTCCCTTTGATACGACATTTTAAATCCTCTTTCTTTACCATATAAATCACCATTTTTTAATTTATATCCGTAATTTTTACTTGCACTGAAAGCTATCCAAGAATCTATATATTTAACATTTTTCAATTCACATCACACACACAGTTCATTCTCATCACATGCATCTAGTTTCGATTTTGTTAGTTCCATCATCTGTATAAACAATACTACCTGTATCACAGTACATCACTTTATCTTGTAACTTTAACTTGATAACATTTTATATAACCTAATTCTAGTAGAACTAGTTGTAAAACAGCTATATATACATTGGTATTGTTCTTTTCAAATTTATCTTTATATTTAACACAGTCATCATTCAAGACATTTTAACACAGTCATCATTCAAAAAATTCATATTTAAATCTTTAATAGTATCATATAAAAGGATTCTATAAAAATCTTCTATTTCTATCATTTTGTTTCATATTAATTCTTTGACAAAATGTACCCCATAAGGAATTCAAATATATTTTGGTTACAGGTCACAACTTTGTATAAACCAGGATTTTCTTTCATTATATCTCATTTTGTACTTAATTTTTTTAAACAACTTGCCTATACTCTTTTTCATTTCAAAAATTGCTTTTCTACTTATCACATGTTTCTAATTTTATTTTTAAAAATGTTTTAACATACTCTTTAAATAATCCGTTGGTTTGATTTTGAAAATGTCACACTTCATAAATATTCAATACTTTATATCCTTTTCTGATAGCTAATTTTATCTCATCATTATCCAAGTTCCAATTATATCTCTCTTTATCATCGTATTTACCATTTAGAATTCCTTATCATGTAACAGATTTCGCATTTTCTCTTTTCTAAAACTGTTCTGAAGTGATTACATTTCATTGTTTCTGAACATTTT
Source organism: Latrodectus elegans (assembly GCA_030067965.1). Lineage (NCBI taxonomy): Eukaryota > Metazoa > Arthropoda > Arachnida > Araneae > Theridiidae > Latrodectus > Latrodectus elegans. The sequence continues at coordinate 10,707,584 of CM057814.1, forward strand.
TACACAAAGAAAATATAAACTTTTCAGCTTTATATGATAATACTGGATGATATAATTTTCTAGGTGGAAGCACTTTATATTTAATTAATCCATACCATTTTTTATCATACTTTTTAGGATTAAAAATCTGTTGAGGATGCCCAATAGGATAATAATCAAAGTAATTAACTGTCGGATATAAGGAATATACATCAATATATCTGCCTATCATATTACCTTTCATTTCATATTTTAATTTAATTGATTCACATCTTACTCCATAAAAAGCATCTCTAGGATTTAAAGGTTCAATGAAATCTCTTTTCCATTCCTTTTTCATATATTTCTAAATATGCTTATTATTATCAAAATCACATTCCCAAATATTGACTAATTCGTATCCTGCTTTAATTATCTTGTTTAACTTTTTAGTTTTTTATGTAAATCATTCATAAGCATTTGATTGACAGTATTTATCTTTATCTCTATAAATTGCCATAAATAAACCAGCTAAAGTTACATATTTATAAGGATTAACGTTTGTAATTTCTAAGAAAAGTCTTCTCAATTCTAAACATCCTTTTCTCAAAATATTTACATCAGATCTACAATATTTAATGAACTTTTTAAATCAAGTATTTCATGTTTTACTGAATCATACTATTTATTAAATTTTTTCCTTACTTCTTTAATCATAATATTATATCCATAGTAATATTTTTAGGATATTTATCAGTAGTATATGGGGGGGGGGCTAGAGGACACTCAAAAAATGCAATATTTTTTGCAAAATAAGACCAATTTTGCAAGTTTTATAGTTGTTTTTTGATAAAAATTTGCAAAAATATAGCATTTTTGATTTTTAAAACTTAAACAAAAGTGCGTTTTCTCTAGAAAATGACGTCTTTTTCACTAAAATATGCAGTATTTTTAGAGTTTTTAAGCTGTTTTTGATGAAAAATAGAGCTTTTTTTCACTTTCAAAATTTCAACAAAAAAATTTGAACCTTCCATTGAAAAAATGATCACTAAAAAATGCATTATTTTTATGTTTTTAAGCTGTTTTTTTGATAAAAATTGAGTTTTTTAAGCTGTTTTAGTATAAAAATTTGTTTTTTTTTTTTTTTTTTTTTTTTTGGATATTTAAAATTATGTTTTTTATTATAAGAAATGCAAGTTTTTTTGTAAGTTTTTGAAAATATAAGATAAAAAGCCATTGTATGTGTTTTTTTAAAGAAAATCTATTTTTTCTATATGCAAGAAATGTTTTAATTTATTTGATTGTCCATCACTACCAATTGATAGTTTAACACGATCGTTTCTTTTACCATATGCAAAACATGTAGCCGATTCGGTATCAGTTGTTAAGGGTCTAGTAAATATAATTTCTTCTCCAATTTGTAATTGTACTAAAGGATTATGTGTACGATTTTCAGATTTCAAAAAAATTTTAATTTTCATATGCATATTAGTTAATAGTTTTAAATCAAGTTCTAGTAGTTTAGAGCTCATTAAATTGAATTCTACAGGTCTAAAACCTCCTGTATGATATGTTGCACATTTCTCTTTAATAGTAGCATAGAAATTTTGAGAATCGACATATTCTTTTGTTGCAGCATCTTTATTTATAACAGGATTTGCAACGCTTGAAAGTCTTACATTTCCAAAATTATACACACCATTTTTAATTAAAGGAGGTACATATAATCCATCATTATCTCTAATATATTATCACTCTTTTTATTATTGATGAGTGTTTTTCTGTCTACATAATATTTATTACGCACATGGTATTTATCAGTAGGAGTTGGAATATTAATTATTTTTTTGTTATTAGCATCAAAAGCATTTTTTTTTCAAAACTAAAGCATTGTTTTCAAAGTATCGTTTATTAACAGCATTTTTGTCATTTACAGGATCTTTTATATTGCTAATTATTTTATCTTTAACATCAAATCTACCTTGAGCTGAATGTATTAAACTTTTTCTGTTCTAATTCCTTTACAATTTTATTCACATAATTCATATTAGCTGTATCATGTAAATCTATTGGATCTGACACATTTGAAATTTTTATGTTTTGCATTATAGTTATCATTTTGTAAATGAATAAAGAGAAGCACATCTGATAAATTTCTAACATCATTTTTAAAATGTTCATGAATTCTATCCACATAAGATTTTGTAGCTGAATCATTCAATAATTTTGGTTCATTTACATTTCTTAAATTCTTTTTTTCTATATCGTAATTTCCATCGTTTGTTAATTTAAATCCTACACCTGGAGGACCTGGAGGTCCTTCTTTTATTTCATTATCAAACAAAGGATAATAAGCTGTCATTTATTAATGTAAAAAACTCATTATGCTTTCAATGTTTTAATCATAGTTATTTCTTCAGATTTCATATTCATGGAGCATTTGTTCCTTTCTTTCAAAATGAAGTAGAAAAAGTAATTTTTGGTAGTATTATTTTTTAACCTCCAATTGAATTCGATCATTAAATTATTCAGGTTTGTGTAATTTTCATGATTCTCTAGATTGAAACAAATTATAGGATATTTACAAAAATTTGAATAATCTATCATGCAACCTGTTTCTGCATTTATATTGTTCATTCCTGCTTCTAAAAGAGCTACATATATTCGATTATAATGTTTTTTATTAAAATCCATGAAATAACTTACTGTTGGAACTTTAATGTTATTAATCATTAACCAGCATTGTGTGATATCCAAGTTATCAAACATCATGTTGTTTTGGTTCATATTTTCATTTCTTTCATCATATTGAGGAATGACGGATAAACTTAAAATTTCATCAGATGTTGCAGGAATATTATAAGATCCACTAGCATTTTTATTAAATAAATTTGATTTAATAATATTATAATGATCCATATTTATTTATATTGGAGTATCAGATAATTTTAGTTGATTGAATTTTACAGCAGCTGAATTTTTAAATCTAACATATGGTAACCAGAGAGATAGGTCTTCAACAACTGCTTTGAAATCAGGATTTTGAATATTTGTATATAACATATTTTTACTATCATTTCTTTGAATTTCTATTTTAATTTGAAATCCTGTAAGTACTTTTCTATATTCTCTGAAAAAATCAAATATATATTTTAATGGTATCCATATTCTTACAGTTTGACTACCTTTAGTGAATTTCCATCTTTTTGCAAATCCATCATTATATTTTTCATTAATTTTGAAGTTATTATAAAAATCAGAATTTTAGTTGCATCAACCAAAGTTCCATTATATTTGAAATTATCTCTGTCAGCATACTCAGAAGTATCCATATAGAAAAACATATTAGTAGCTTCCGATGTTGAATAATCAGGTGTAAAATTTATCAATCCTAAAACTTGATTCATGATTGCTTTATAATTAATAGTAGATTCAATTTCAGTATTTCCTATTGTTAATCTGCTCGAATTAATTAAACCACCACCATTTACAAAAGTAATATTTTCATTATTTATATTGCTTCCATCACCTTTTACAATTTTAATTTCTTGTTGCAGATAACCTTCAGAATATAATATATTAGCATTTGTATCATTTATAAAGAAATTATATGTAGCATTTTCATATGGATTGTTTTTATCTCTATTCTCATGTTTAATTTCTCTATATTCAAAGCTTTCAATTTCGTTATTATAATAATAACTGGTATCACTCAAATCATAAATTTTGTTCATTTATTTAGGATAAAAAGTTTTCAATACTGCACCATATTTTTTCTTTTTGATAGAATTTTAATTAATTTTTCTCTTATGAAATCTTTAGATTTTTCTTCTATAATATGTTTAGCTTTTTCTATTAAATCAGAAAAGAGACCTCTTCCTTCTATTTTCTTACTCTTTCTGTACAATCTGTGTTTATTCATTTATTTAGCTATAAATCTATACTGTACTTCTTGTCTATTTAAATCAATTAGTTCACCTCGATGATTTGTAATTTTCATTCTAATTCTATGTATCGAATCAGATTTAACTGGAAAAAATATAGGTTTCTCAAATTCTTTAGAATATAAACTTCCTGGAGGATTTGTGGTTGTAAATGAGTAAATCACATCAGATTGAAAGTGATTTATATAAGCACCATTTACTATATCACAATGAATGTAAATATTATCATTTCCATTTGCTATATCTGCTATATATTTACCTTCTTGTTCTGCATCTTCATATATTTTTGCTTCAAATCCTAAAATTTTGTACAATTCACTTTTGGATAAATCAATTTTATAATGATCTTTCAATTTAATTGCAAATCTTTGTCTTTCTTCTATAATTCCAAATAATATTGGAGGATCATTTCCAAAGTATTTAACCATGTAACGATTCAAACCTTTTATACTGTAATGACCATTTGGAATAGTGAAATCTATCCATTTCTTACCATCAAAATATGAAAATTTATTATTTTTGTCAGTAATATTATTCCAAGAAATGTACATAGAAAATGACTGAAGAGCTATTTCTTTAAAATTAAAAGGGTTGGAATATTCAATTGTAAAATCTTCTGATTTACTAGCATTTTTAGAATCTAAAATGAGGTACTTCATTTATTTATAAGTAACAATTTTCTCATTGGAAATACGAGGTTCTTGAGTAAATGAACATAAAATATCAGTTGGGGATTTATCTTTATTTCTCTCTTCCAGTTATATATTTCCTACAATATAACCCACATTTTACAGATGTAGGTTGTTGTAAAAAACTAGAATTATAACGAATTTCTTTTCCTGAAGATTTCATATAATTTACAATATTTTTAGGAAGAAATTCATTTTTTATTTTTATTTTTTCATATTCATATTCTCCAAAGGGATCAAAGTATTCTACAAAATCATATATTGGATCATTATAATAACAAACCCAGTGAGTTCCACTTCCTGTAGATACATCTAAATTAATAATTCCGTTTTCAAATTTTCTTATATTTTTAGGTAGCATATCTATAGTAAATGTACATCTATATCCTTTTTCGTTTTTCATATTTTCTTCTATTATTTTGTTGGATATTCCGAGGGAAGATAAACCCCTTTCCACAACGTTTTTTTAATTCCAGATCCTGAAATTTTATCTAATATTTTTTAGTACCCCATCCTGCTGCACCACTAGCAGCTCCAAGACCTAAAGATGTCAGAATAGGAATTAGGAATGGTAAAAATCCTCCAGTTTTTTTGTAACTGAGTTTTACTAATTGTAATTCTTTTACCTTTAGCAATTTGATTGATTTGTGTATTGGTAAGATGTAAATCATAATTAGGAGTTTTACTTTTATCTATTTGCAAGGAAACTTCCTCTCCTTTTTATATCCAGATTTTAATTTTGAAATTTGATTATCACTCAAATAAACTTTTTTGTTACATACATTTATTTAAAGTAAAAAATTTTTTTAATATTCTTTTACATAATCATTTGTTAATGTTCCTTCTTTTAAAAGTTTATCTAGAATAATAACTATTTGATTATATAATTTTTTAGATTTAGAGCCTTTGCATATTTTATTTGTTAATTCATCTAATTTGTTTATACCACTGCCTATATATTCATTTCCTGCTTTAAGAGTATTCAATGCTTTTATATACAGTTTTAATCCATTCATGTTAGAATCGGCTTCTATTATTTTATCTTGTATTTTTTGTTTTTTCTTCTCATTAGTTTCATAATTTCTGTTTTTAGTTAAATTTCCTTTAAGTCTTTTATAATCATCTCATTTAGATTTTGCTACATTAATTATTTCATCTAACTCTTCATCTGTTTTATTTAATAGCTCAGAAGGCAATTCTAATCCTTCATTTTTAAGTAAATCAAAATCTAAATCTTTATTAAAATTCAATTTTATTATTTCCTCAGCTTTATCCATTAAATTTCCAGCATCTGAAGAATAGTCCAAATGTTTAGATGATTCATGTTGAGGTAAAAAAGACATATTATCTGTTAAATCTTTTATAGCATATTGAATACTTTCAAGATTTTGTTTTCTTGAAATTTCTTGGTCTTGTAATTTTTTAATTACTGGTTTATGAAATTCTCTTAATGATTTTTCAATACCTAAATCGGATTCAAGTTTAACTTCATTATTTTTTCTTTTTTCAGATTGTAATTTTATTAATTCTAACTCATTTCTAATCTGTTGTTTTAATTTTTATTTCTTTCACGTTCAATAATATCCATTTATTTATCAGTTAAATAATTTTCTACTTCGAGTAGATTATTTTTTACAACGAGTAGATTATTTTTTACAACGAGTAGATTATTTTTTACAACGAGTAGATTATTTTTTACTCCAAGTAGATATTTTAAAAATAAATAAATGATAAAAATAAAAGATTATACAGAACCTGAAGAATTTACAGATGAAAATCAAAATCCTTCATTACCAAAACATCCTTTTAGACTTTTAATTGTAGGCAGTTCAGGATCTGGAAAAACTAATTTGCTTGTTAATTTAATATATGATTATTTGAAATTTGATGGTTTGTTTGTATGTGCTAAAGATATTTATGAACCAAAATATATTACACTGCAAGAAAATTTTACAATGTTTGATGACATAGAAAGAGAAGATATTGTAAATTGTAAAAACATAAAGAGAAAAGAATTATTGTTGGAATTGTTTAATAAATATAAAAAAGAACAAGTATTATTTTCTTCTGATTCCAAAGAATTCATAAAAGTAGATGATTTAGATCCATGTATGAAAAATCTAGTAATTTTTGATGATTGTATAACTGAAAAAGATCAAAGCGATATAGTTGAATTGTTTATCAGAGGAAGAAAGAAAAATGCATCCATTATTTATCTGAGTCAATCATATTATTCTACTCCTATTAATATAAGAAAGAATTGTAATTATTTTATTTTCTTTAGTTTACAACCAAGAGAAATCCAACAGATAATTAGAGAAATTGATGGAAATCTTACTAATGAAGAATTTAAAAAATTATACAAGAAAGCAATTCAAAAACGTTTTGATTTCTTTATGTTGGATTTAGTAAATATAAATATGAGATATCGAAGAAATTTTGAGCCTTTTTAAATGGAAGAATATTTGGAAAAGAGAGTTTATATCTATCGAAAGTCTTATCAATTGATGAATAAATTGAGTGTTTCATTATCAGTTAGTAAGTTTTTATTCAGCGCATCTGGTTTATCTGGATTCGTTTTTCTTCCCTTATCAGCATTGAGTGTAACGGCGGGTGTCATTGAAATAATTGATAAGTCTTTAAATATCTCTGCTAAAAAGAGTGAATACAAACAAGCTTATAAATTTTATAAGCAGTTATTAAATTTATTGAAATCAAATAGTTTGACTGAACAAGAAGTGTATATGAGAGAAGATGAATATATTCAAAATTTACAGTATTTTCCTATAGAAAAATATATAAAGAAAACTCAATTAAATGGTTATAAGTATGTTGATAAATAATTTTATATCTAAATAAATGTGTAATAAAAAGAATTGCAAATATAAAAATGGAAAAGGTGTTATTAATAAATCTATTAATAATTTACCATTTGAAATGCATCTACCTGGACATTCATTTACGGGTCCTGGAACTCAATTACTACATGGAAAAACAAGATTAAATCCAGATTTATCATACAAAGAATGGAGCAAACCAATTAACAGAGTTGATGAAACTGCTTATAGACATGATATTTGTTATTTAAAAAATAAAGATACTAAAACAAGAAATGAAATATGTGATACAAATATGTTAAAAGAATTAGATGAAATTCCAAATCCTACAATTCGTGAAAGATTAGAAAGAGGAATTGTTAATCCAATCATTAAAGCACAAAGACATTTGGAATGGGTTCACTCATTTACTGCTTAAAATGTAAAACTCATACAGATAGTAAAGACGTTATAATTACTACATCCAAAAATGGAAAACCTATGATGAAAGGAATTTGTGTCAATTGTAATTCAAAGAAAAGTGTTTTTTTAAAAAAACAAATGACACTTTAAAAGATATATATTATGATCCTTTGAAAGGTTATTGTGGTATCAATGAGTTAAAAAGAAAAACTAAATTTACTCAAAAAGGTATTACTGATTTTCTTCATACTCAAGATGTATATACAAGATATAAACCAATCAATAGAAAATTCAAAAGAAGAAGGATTTATGTATCTCATATTGATGATCAATGGCAAGCAGATTTATTATTCATAAAACCATTTAGTAAATATAATGATGGTATCAATTACATATTAACTGTTATAGATATATTTAGTAAATATGCATGGGCTGTTCCAATTAAAAGAAAAACAGGTGAAGAAGTATCAAATGCTTTTAAAAAGATATTCAAAGAGAGAAAACCGTTAAATATTCAATCTGATTATGGTTTGGAGTTCTTATCTTCTTTAACGCAGAAATTGTTTTCAGAAAATAACATTCAGTGGTTTGGTACTAATAAGACAGAAATTAAATTGCTCAGTAGTTGAACGATTCAATAGAACCTTAAATGTAAAAATAAGAAAATATTTAGCAGCTAATAATACAAGAAGATATATAGATGTATTAGATAAACTAGTTCATAATTATAATAACTCTTATCATAGATCTATTAAAATGACACCAACAGAAGCAAGTAAAACAGAAAATGAAAATATTGTATATAATAATTTGTATGTTAAAAAGATAATCAAAAAACCAAAATTTAATGAAGGTGATAAAGTAAGAATTTCAAAATATAAAGAAAAGTTTACAAGAGGTTATCATCCTACATTTACAGATGAAATTTTTATAATATCTAAAGTGTTAAAAACAGATCCAATTACTTATAGAATAAGAGATTTAAACAACGAAGAAATCAAAGGCACTTATTACGAGAATGAATTAGTTAAATATGATAAAAAAGATAATGTATATAAAATTGAAAAAATAATAAAAAAGAAAGGAAACAAGTTATTTGTAAAGTGGTTAAATTATCCAGAAGAATATAATAGTTGGATAGATAAAAAAGATTTAATTCAAGGTGAGTAAATTACCCACCCCTTTAAAATGATAATTTTATTGTATTTTTCATTTTTATTTCCTTTTTTAACTATAATAATGTATTAATTCTTTAGATTGTTTATTTTCAAACCACTTTTTAAATCTTTTACCTCCAGATTTACAAAGCTTAGTAGTATTAAAATAACCAGTTTATTTTTTATCTATTGTCAATTTAAAATCTCCAAACAATCCATACCAATAATTATCAATAATTTATTCATAAAAGGGGGGACGTTTTGTACCCTCCCTTTAAAATTTATTATCTTGTGTTTTTATTATTAATTTTTTTAAGATAACACTATTTATATTTAAATAAATATGTTTGAGAAAAATATTACAAAAGTATTACTATTGAATATCAATCTATTTATATTTAGAATAGAATTGGAATATGATAATTTAAGACATAGAAATCATCACATAGTTGTATTTTTTGGAAGACCAGATTTTAAATTAGATATAGTTATGATAACATGAGGATTATGGAATTACATATAAAAAGAATATTAAAATTACATTATTTCAAGCGATTAATATTTAAAGATATATTTGAAGATAATTGTGATTTGTTAGATGTGTTTGGGTTTATAGATTAAGAGAAACTTTACGAATTAAAAAAATTATAAGAAAAGAAAAAAATATATTTAGATATATTTATATTTTAATTACTTTAAAAATTATTTAATGAGTATATTAATAATTTAAAATTAGTTACTTGAAAAATATATTAAATATAAATAAATATTAATTATTAAATATATTATAAATAAATAAATATTAATATATATTTAATAATATTAGTATTTAATTAGTAAATTTAGAAAAAAACAGCCCTTTAAGTGAGGTGGACTTTAACTTGAAATTATAACATTTATTTTGGGCCATACAGTCCACCACACTTTTTGCATCGTGGTCCCAGTTTTTTTTTTTTTTTTTTTTTTTTTTTTTTATTTCTTGGTTCTGGGTTAAGAGCCCTATCTTAATTGCATCAACTCATTCTAACTTCTTTTCTAGATGAGAGAGCAGGGCTCGAACTCAGGATTAATTCATGCTATTCAGTTACTCTAACCGCTATACTAACTGGGACCTGTGAGACTTACTTTTTTTTGGGTTTATCTAATAACTTTATCTAATAAACTTTGTTCTCACAACTGATAACAGTCATTCAATGAATAGTGCTTTCATCTATATTTTAAAATTAGAAAATATATAAATGGATGATTTTATTCAAGCTGAAAAAATATATTATTCTAGTGATGAAGAAAATAGTATTTCTGTACCAAATGAATATTTAAAAGTTTTTAAAAATATTTAAAAGAAAGATATTACTTATGACAGCTCAGAAGAGGAAAATTATTATAATATAAATATTTAATCATTTTTGAAACAGAGATATGTAAGTAGGATAAATTTTTTCAAACAATTAAAAAGAAAACATAATTTAAATTTTACATTGCAAGCTGATGAAATGTTTTATAAATATTTAGATTTTAACTATTACAAAAAAACTATAAAATATTTTCATATCATGAAAAAGATTTGTGAATATTTTGGAATAGAAAATAATTTAAAAGTTAAAGAAAATAAAAATGATAGGAATGAGTTTTTAGAATTTTTAAATAATTAGAAATTTTTTATTTTATAGACAGCTACTTAAAAATTATTCAAAACATAATTAATATAAAGTATTTCTACTTAAGGAGAAAAAATGAAATAATAATTTTAAAATTAATACTTTTAATATCATCAAAATTAATGTTATTATCAGCATTGCAATTTCCATTTAAAAAAATAAACCATAATAAATGGATATGATTTGTAGAGATTGTAAAATAAAAATGAATGAAGCAGAATTTTATATGCATATAAAGAAAAGAATGACTCGTTGTATCCAATGTACCAAAGATATTTATTCTCAATCTGAGCGCTGTATTTGTGGGAGGTACTACACCTTATGGCATCGTGTGCCAGACATGAGAAAAGCAAAATGCACAAAAAATTGTTAGCAGATATAATTGCTGCTAATGAAATCTTAAATATTAACATCGTTTAAAACATTTTATCTTTATCAAAAGCCTTTATAAAAATACTTTCTAATAAATAGAAAATAAAAAATTCTATTTTTGAAATCCCTTTATAAAAATACTTTCTAATAAATAGAAAATAAAAAATTCTATTTTTAAAATCCCTTTATAAAATTACTTTCTAATAATTAGAAATAAAAAATTTCTTGTTTTTTATTTCAATACAAGTATGGCTTTTGTTCACATTGAAAATGCTTTGAATACTTTGAGTATTCAAAAGTTGAAAAATGTTATAAAAGATTTAAAAATAAAAAGCAAAAATAAATCTAAGAATGATATTATTAAATCTATAATATCATATATTAGAAAAACTGGAAATTATAAACAAGTGTTAACAGATATATTAGATTTAGATACTTCTGATTATTTAGATTGTAAAAAGAAAATATTTATTAAATATCCAAAGAGAAGAGAAAATATTAAAAAATTAGTTGATTCATATAACTTAAAATTTAATAAAGATACTAAAGATTTTGAACGTGTGAAAAATAAAAAAATTAAAAGAGAAGTAAAACTGAATGAGTTATTTAAACCTGATTATGAAATTGTAGAAATTAAAGGTAAATATATAAAGAAATATATGACTCATAGAAAATCTTATAAGAATGTAGAGATTAATAAAATTAAACCTGTACAATATTTTAATATTTTATCAGATTTATTTAGAAAAGCTATAAGAAATGTAAATGTTAAAGTTGATATAATTGTGCATAATCCAAAGTTAAGTGCTACTTTTCATCCTAAAATGATGTCTACTAAAGATGCTTACGAAGTATATTTAGAAACATTAAATAATAAGATTGAATATAAAGAACTTCATATAACTGAATGTATTTTTGATTTTCATGTAATTGAACTACCAGAAGGAGGTAGACATAAATCATTAAGAATGTATTCAGAAACAGATCCTTCAAAGAAGAGAAGTATTTGCCAAATAAAAAATAATGATAATATATGTTTAGCTAGGTCTATTGTTACTGCTCTAGCTGTTCAAAATCCAAAATTATTATGTGATAAATTAAATCATCCAAAACTAACAGAAAATGATATAACATATATTAGAAAAGGTCGTTTATTACAAAAAACCTTAGCTGTAAAACTACATAATTTATGTAATATTCATAAATGTGGTGAACTGAGATGTAAAAATTGTTAGAGATAGGTAATGAATGATCATAAATGCTTTATGAAACAAAAGAGTTCAAAAGGAGGTATGTGTAAACAGAAGTGTCTTACTTTCATATGAGATCAAAAAGATTGGTGTGAAAAATCTAAATTTGATTACACTGAAAAATATATATTCTTTGATCTTGAAACAATTCAAGAAACTGGAATTCATGAAGTTAATTTATTAATATGTCATGATTATGAAGGTAAAGAGAAAATATTTAATGACGAAAATGAATTTTGTAGTTGATTATTTAAAGATAATCATTATGGATATACCTGTTTAGCTCATTATGGAAAAGGATTTGATTTTCAATTTTTAGCTAAATATTGTTTCAAAAATAACATCAAAGTATTTACTATATACCAAGGTAATAAATTAACTTATATGCATTCTCCTGCTTACAATATAAGATTTATTGATTCCATAAATTTCACAATGATATCACTTAAAGAATTTCCAAAAATGTTTGGATTAACTGGATTAGCTAAAAGATACTTTCCACATCTTTTTAATGCCAAAAGTAATCAAAATTATGTTGGTAAATATTCTGATAAATATTACTATGGATATGATACAATGGTTACTAATGAAAGAAATAATTTTAATAAATGGTATAACTCTGTTAAAAATGAAACATTTGATTTTCAAAAAGAATTTATAAAATATTGTATATCAGATGTAGATATTTTGATATAAAATAATGAATATTTATGAAGTTTGGAACTTTAAAAATAAATCAAATGAATAATTCAAAGAGTACGTAAAATTGTTTTTAAAAATTAAACTCGAAACATGTGATAAATGGAAAAATAATTTTAAAAATGAAAAGGAATATAAGAAGGTAGTTAAACAGAAATTAGGTATAAAATTGAAAAACATAGAAGAAAATCCAGGTTTGAGATTTATAGCTAAAATATGTTTGAACTCTTTATGGGGAAAGTTTGGACAGCAAAAAAATATGAAACAAACTGAATACGTAATGGAGATTAAAGATTTCTATAGAATTATACTAGATGATACAATAAAAGATTTAAACATGGTATTTATGAATGATGATTGCGTAGAAATGAGTTACAAAATGAAAGAACAATATGAGAAAAATAACTTTAACACAAATATTTATATAGCAGCATTTACAACCAGTTCTGCTAGAATACGATTATATAAAATGTTAAATAAATTAAAAGAAAAAGTTATATATTATGATACAGATAGCGTTGTTTATATAGATGATGGAACCAAAGATATTGAAACAGGATGTATGTTAGGAGATTGGACAGATGAACTTGGAAATGATAAATATATGAAATATCGGATATCTGGAGCTAGTAAAGATTATGGATATATACTAAATGATGGATCATCACATGGAAAAGTGAAAGGATTTAAAATGTCTTATCAGAGTGAAACAATGTTAGATTTTGATAACCGAATGAAAATAATTACAGGTGAAACTGATTGTATAGATGTTGAAATTAACCAATTTAAAATACAAAAAATAGAGATATTTCAAGTACTAAATCAAATAAGAGATATATGTTTGGATTTGATAAACGTAGAATCTTGGATGATTATAACACAGTTCCCTTTGGGTATTAATATCGTCAATATTTTACATCTTCAGTATTTTACATCTTTAATATTTTATATCTTCAGTATTTTATATCTTTAGTATTTTATATCTTCAGTATTTTATATCTTTAATATTTTTTACTCTCAATTTTTAAAATTATTTATAAAAATGCATTTTAAATAAAATGACTGATATATCATTGATATTCAATATTCAAGGATTTATCCTTCCAGATAAAAAAATCATCAGAGAAATTAGTTGGACACATTTAACAGAACCAATTGTTGAAACAATTCAAGTATTTACACCCAATTGTGAATTAACAGAACAAGAAATGAAAATTGTTTGTAAATGCACTCATGAAATTCACGGTCTAAGATTTAAAAGATTTTCAGATGATAAAAGTTTACGGATAAGTAATGAAAATGTTAAAAATTGTATTCGATATTTATATGATGAATATGGTGGTAGATTTGCTTATAAAGGAGGAACAATTGAAAAAGAAATATTTGAAGAATTAAATATACCAGCTGTTGATATTGATGTACCTAAATGTCCTAGAATATTAGGTCCTATGTGCAGTCTATATAAATGTTGTCAGTATAAAAAATCCATTCAAAAAAATAGTTTGTAATAAATGGAAGAAATAAAATACTTAGATATTAGTGAGGAAATAATAGAGAATTCAAAATTAATTAATGAGCTAATTGAAATCAATAAAATATATGACAGATATGGAATTGATGATTTAATAATGAAATATATTGATCAAATAAGAGAATTAAATTTGAAAGTTGAAAATAAGGATATAGGAGAAAAAAAGCACTTGATCTAGTAGATGAAACATCTTATTACATTATAAATAAATATCTTCAGAAAATATTTTTAAAAACATAAAATCATTTAATAAAATGAAATATCATAAATGGAAGAATTCAACAACATCAAAAAGAATATATATCCTGAAACTTTTAAATTGAGAGATTTAGAAGTTGGAAAATACAATTTGATATCTTTGAAAAAAATCAAAACAAAATTTGGATCTTCATTAATTGCAAAACTAGAAGTAAACGATAATGAAAAAGAATTTTACTTAAGTTCTTGCCATGCTGATTTATCTGAAAGAGCAATTAAAAAAAAATAAAAATAATTATCGATTCAATTACAAAGGCAAAATAAATGATAAATATTATGATTACGAGTTGGAAGAAGTTTAAATCTTTATCTTTTTAAAAAAAACACATGCAATGGCTTTTATCTTATATTTCCAAAAAACCTTGCATTTCTTATAAAAAACATACTTTTAAATATCCAAAAAAACACAAATTTTTATAATAAAACTTAAAAAACTCTATTTTTATCAAAAAAACAGCTTAAAAACATAAAAATAATGCATTTTTTGATCATTTTTTCAATGGAAGGTCAAATTTTTTTTGTTGAAATTTTGAAAGTGAAAAAAAGCTCTATTTTTCATCAAAAACAGCTTAAAAACACTAAAAATACTGTATATTTTAGTGAAAAAGACGTCATTTCTTAGTAAAAAACGCACTTTTTTGTTTAAGTTTTAAAAATCAAAAATGCTGTATTTTTGCAAATTTTTATCAAAAAACAGCTATAAAACTTGCAAAATAGGTCTTATTTTGCAAAAAATATTGCATTTTTTGAGTGTCCTCTAGCCCCCCCCCCATATACTACTTTTATCTACATAATTTTGATTATTTTGTGTGTTAAATAGATGAGGAAAATAACCTCTTGCTAATTCAATTAATCCAAAAGATTTATGAATTTTTTTAAGCGCACACACTGTAAAATTAATTGAAGCTACAATTTTTTTTAATTTTATAATCTTCAGCATTCATAAAACTAAGCTTATTACCTTGATAAATTGTATATACTTGATATGAATTTTGAAACAATATATCGCTAAAACTTGGAAATCAAAACCTTTTCCATATTTAGCTATAACTGTATATCCATAATGATAATCATTAAATAACCATTCACAAAAATCATTTCCGTTATTGAATAGTTTTTTCTTACCATTACAAAATCATGATATATAACTAGATTAACTTTATGAGTTCCCTGACCTTGTGTTGTTTCAACATCAAAAAGTAAATATTCAGTTTAATCATGTTTACATTGGACACACCAATCCTTCTTATATTTTATATATATTTTTAACACAAATATCTTTAAACACACCTCCTTTACAATCTTTTTCCTTCAAAACACATTTGTGATTTTTGTTAACCCATTTCCAACAATTTTCACATTCGTATTCACCACATTTGTGGTCCTTTAATTCTCTTTCTTATGTTTTACGATATACGTTTGATATTTAAACATTTTCGAGTTACCTTACAAACACTCAATCCTTTGTTATTTATTTGCTTATGATTATCAAAACAATTTTGTCCTTTAAATTTTCTTAAGCAATCTTTGCAAAATATATCATCTCCTTTAGTATATATATCTTTTCCATTTTAGTATATATATCTTTTCCATTTTAGTATATATATCTTTTCCATTTTAGTATATATTTCTTTCCAAAATATCTTTTCCTTTTCCCAAAAAGTTTATTTGAGTGATAATTAAATTTCAAAATTAAAATATGGATATAAAAAATGTGAAAAGGTTTCAATACAAATCGATAAAAGTAAAACTCCTAATTATGATTTACATCTTACCAATACACAAATCAATTAAATTGCAAAAGGTATAAATGAATTAAAATTAGTAAAACTCAACTACAAAAACTAGAGGATTTTTACCATTCTTTAGATTCCTTTTATAACTTTTTCTTTAACATCTTCAGGATTTGGAGCTACTAGAGGTGAAGGAGGATGGGATACTAAAAAAATATTAGATAAAATTTCAGGATCTGGGATAAAAAATAATAAAAAAAACGTTATCAAAAGTGGTTTATCTTCCCTCGGAACATCTAACAAAATAATAGAAGAAAATATTGAAAACGAAAAAGGATTTAGAAGTGCATTCACTATAGAAATGCTACCTAAAAGTATAAGAAAATTTGAAAATGGAATTATTAGTTTAGATATATCCACAGGTAGAGGAATTCACTGGGTTTGTTATTTTAATGATCCACACAATATATGATTTTGTAGAATATTTTGATCCCTTTGGAGAATATGAATTTGAAAATATAAAAATAGAAAGATTTTCTTCCTAAAAATATTGTAAATTATATGAAATCTTCAGGAAAAGAAATTCGTTATAATTCTAGTTTTTTACAACAACCTACATCTGTAAAATGTGGGTTATATTGTATGAAATATATAACTGGAAGAGAGAAATAAAGATAAATCCCCACCTGATATTTTATGTTCATTTACTCAAGAACCTCGTATTTCTAATGAGAAAATTGATACTTATAAATAAATGAAGTACCTCATTTTAGATTCTAAAATTGCTAGTAAATCAGAAGATTTTACAATTGAATATTCTAACCCTTTTAATTTTACGGAAATAGCTCTTCAGTCATTTTCTATATTTATATTTCTTGGAATAATATTAGAAACAAATATAATAAATTTTTATATTTTAATGGTAAGAAATGGATAGATTTTACTATTCCACATGGTCATTGTAGTATCAAGGATTAAATCGTTATATGGTTAAATACTTTGGAAATGATCCTCCATTATTTAGAATTGTAGAAGAAAGACAAAGATTTGCTAGTAACTTGAAAGAAAATTATAAAATTGATTTATCCAAAAGTGATTTGTATAAAATTTTAGGATTTGAAGCAAAAATGTATGAAGATACAAAACAAGCAGGTAAATATGTAGCAAAGATAGCTAAAGGAAATGATATTTATATTCATAGTGATATAGTAAATGGTGCTTATATAAATCACTTTCAATCTGGTGTGTGTGTGAGAGAGAGAGAGAGAGAGATTTACTCATTTACAACTACAAATCCACCTGGAAGTTTATATTCTAAAGAATTTGAAAATATGATTCCATACAGAAATTAAATTCTGTTAAATATGATTCCATACAGAAGTAGAAAGAAAATTACAAATCACCGAGATGAACTAATTCGTTTAATTAGACAAGAAGTACAGTATAGATTTATAGCTAAATAAATGAACAAACACAGGTTGTACGGAAAGAGTAAAAAATTAGAAGGTTTCTTTTCAAATGCTATAGTAAAAAAACTTATTATTATAGAAGAAAAATCTAAAGATTTCATAAGAGAAAAATTAAATGAGATTTTATCAAAAAAGAAAAAACATGGTGCAGGATTAAAAATTTTTTATCCTAAATAAATGAACAAAATTTATGATTTGAGTGATACCAGTTACTAATATAACGAAATTGAAAGCTTTAAATATAGAGAAATTAAACATGAGAATAGAGATAAAAACAATCCATATGAAAATGCTACATATAATTTCTTTATAAATGATACAAATGCCAATATATTATATTCTGAAGGTTATCTGCAACAAGAAATTAAAATTGTAAAAGGTGATGGGAGCAATATAGATAATGAAAATATTACTTTTGTAAATGGTGGTTTAATTAATTCGAGCAGATTAACAATAGGAAATACTGAAATAGAATTTACTACTAATTATAAAGCAATCATGAAAACATGAAATACGTGAATAAAATTTTACAAGAATTAGAACAAAAAAGTTTAATAGATTCAGCTCAAGGTGGTTTTAATGCAAAAGATCAAATTGCCAATATAAAAGTTCCTATAAATGAAAAAAATCTTTTAATAAACGTTACTTTTGAAAACGATGCTTTAGGTGTGAATAAAAGATACTTTTGACGCTAAAATCAAAAAAATTATTAATATTCCAACTCCTACTAATAAATGTGTGTAATAAATATTATGTAGACAGGAAAACACTCATTAATAATAAAAAGAATGATAATATGTAATACGAGATAATGATGGATTATATGTACCTTCTTTATTATATATATAAAAATGATCTGTATAATTTTAGAAATGTAAGACTGACAAACGTTGCAAATTCTGTGATAAATAAAGATGTCGCAACAAAAGAATATGTCGATTCTCAAAATTTCTATGCTACAATTAAAGAGAAATATGCAACATGTCTTACAATGTTTTAGACCTGTAGAATTCAATTTAATGACTCTTAACTATTAGAACCTGATATAAAACTAATAATAATAACTAATATACATATGAAAATTACAATTTTTTTAAATTTGAATATCGTACACAGTCTTTTAATACAATTACAAGTTGGAGAAGAATTTATATTTACTAGACCTTTAATAAGTGATACCGAATCTGCTACATGTTATGCATATAGTAAAAGAAACGATCATATTAAATTATCAATTTTGAGTGATGGACAATTAAATAAATTAAAACCCTTTCTTACATCTAAAAAATAGATTTTCTATAAAAAAATTTTAAAAAAAACATATACAACGGCTTTTATCTTACTTTTTCAAAAAACTTACAAAAATATTGCATTTCTTTATTATTTTAATATGTTTTGTATTTATTTTTAAAAAACATGTGTTTGAATAACAATATTTTTATTCTTTTAATACCATTATTTGACTTAAAAATAACACTTTTTTTAATTAAAAAAGTAAAAAAATTTGAATTTGAAAAATATATGAACCTTAAAAGTTGAAAAAATGATACAAGTTCATAGTTTAAAGTCGTATTTAGATATGTTAAAAAACAATGCTCATTTTTTATTAAAAAGTTTAAATTTTAAAGTATATGCATGCAAAAAATACTTAAAAATTGCTCATTTAAGACAAAAAACTGAGTGTCCTAAAGATTCTATGTATACTATTTAATTATTTGAAAAGTTGGGATAATTACTTTGTCATTTATTTCGGTATTTTATGAAAAGTGATGGTCTGCTAATACAAGTAATATTGTTATCGTATCGCCTCAACTCGCAACGAGCATGCGCAAAGATGAGCTTGTTGAGGATTATTTTATTGTCAAATTCGGAACAGAGTGGCGGTAATAAAAGACTATACCAGAGATGTGAATATCTCAAGTGAAGAAAAATAGCTCGTATTGTTTGGTCACTTTTAGGATAATCACATCAACTCCCAATGCGAACAAGATTGTTGAGTAACTTCTGCTGACCAGGGACATCAACAGCACCAGTTAAGAGAATATTTATTTTCTTTTATGAGAAAGCAAGACTGACAATAGGATTTTGATGAAAGAATCTAGGGTTAAAGGCTCGATTACAAGTAAAATTAGTATTAGATTAGCTTGTGAAAATTTTTACAAGATTAAAACGGAAAGACTTTCTAAAAAAAAGTACGAGCCAATGATAAGTATTTGTAAATTTTGGTCACATTTTTATTGCTCATTCAAAAGTAATTCTTCTTGAGAAAAATAGATTTCAAGGTGCCCTTTGGCGAAAATTGGCGATATATTCGCTGCCAAACGTGTTTTTATCAGTGCTTAAAGAAAATAAATGGTGCCGAAAAGACTATGGAGTGATACAAATTTTATATATTTTTAAACGTAAATAAAATTTTTTGAATGAAAAAATGTTTTATCATATTCAACATCACTCAACCCGGTAACAAACTGAAGAGAAACCAAAGCACACCCTGATCAAATATATAAGCCACCTGTTCTTCTTACTTAAGTAAATTATAAATATTAAACTGTAAAATATATATAAAATATACTTTTTTTTCTACCCTAAGTTTAAATTCCTAATCAGTAAGCAGTTATTTTTTTATAGCATTAAGAACAAACTACCCTCTAAAATACTCTAAAGAGTGTGTGACCTTGAAATGACTTGGTTCCATAAATGTTGCGGTGTCTGAGTTGTGTATTACAGAGATCTGGCAACCTACTAACATCTTCATTGAGACAAATGGATGGAAACTTTAATTTTTAATTCGTATTCCAATTTTAATACTTGCAAGATTACAAAAAATGTAATTATAAATTTAAATCTTACATGCTTTAAAAATTGTGAAACGTGAGCATACGAAACAGATAAATCAGAACAATCACTAATATGTAACATTTGGCATTAAATCGCTATATTTGGCAAGATATTTGTTTCCTGGAAATGATGGATGGAAAAATACATATATAAATGCAGTTTATTTAATTTCAATTTTCTTTTAACAGAATGTCAATAGACACAGATAAGGCCATCGAACTGATAGAAGATATCGCAGGCAGCGAAGTAATAATGGTTGCATCTAAAGGATTTATAACAAACAATCACGCTAGTGGTATGTATTGATTATTAGCAATCTTTAACGGAGCAGGCAGTTCATTACTGTCAAAAACAATTTGTGTTCCGAAATCTTTTTAAATAATTAGTTACATTCATTTACTGTACAGCAATTGGAATATAGATTTTAAATGTTATGATGCCTTATGTAATGGTACTGTGTATTAGAAATATATAAAAAGTAATTCTTATGAATTGCATTCATTTTGACAAAAACTTTTAATTGCAGAAATTTGGTAAAAAACTTGCCATGTATTTTACTTGAAAAAAAAAAATTCGGATTTAATTTTCCATAAAAACCATTTTTTATAATAAAATTGGTAATAAATAATATTATCAACTTAGCATAAAATTAATTTTTATATAACACTTTAATTTCGATTTAAAAAAAATCCTTTTTTTTATATTCTCCAATTCTAAGGTAAAATTTAATTGTCTAATGTAATTAAATCTAATTATTTTATGTATTGATTTTTACTATTTAAAAAAATTATAATGTAGGTTCTTAGATTACTCATTTTATAATTAAATAGAACTATTTGATGTTTTAAACTGCTAAATATAGTGCATTTTAAAGTACCAGATTAACTATATTAAATAGCAGTTTAAAGTAATTGAAAAATCATATTTAGAACTATGTTATTTCAAATAATTTAATGATGTTAAAAGTGATTTTCTGATACTTTTGTCAAATAAAAATTTTCATTAAATATTGTGCTTAGTTAGAGTACATCTATTGCAATAAAGATCTTCATGTACATAACGATAAATAAATCAAATTTTTTACATACTTTGACAACATTAAAAATTATAAAATAATGAAATGATTAAAAATTTAAATTGCCTTTGCCGATTTAAACTAACCATAAAGTGGATATTTTGTCTTGTCTTTTTCGTTTTCTTTTTTCTGCTGTTCTATTGTCCGTGGGTCAATGGCTTAAATCAATGGAAAACAGCTTCTCAATAAATACGATGTGACGTAAATGGATATTTTAAACCAATAAGAATTGTTATAAAGTTGCGTAATCATGATCTCAACTGGAACGGATGAAACAACCACTTTATAATTAATACGATCTCTAACCACTATAAGCTGGGACAGGAAAAACGAGCTTTTTCCCTGAAGTTCCTTCCTCAGTGGCACAATATCCGTGGGTAGCCCTTGACCTTCTCTAGAATATTCCTCCAGATCTCTCTTATTTCAGCCATGGTCTTCCAATTAATCGCTCTTAAAATGAGAGATTTTTTTTTCTAGATAAGTCAGCCAATCTAAGTCTGGACCAATCCCTAAATTCCCTTTCCAGAAGGCTCGGCCAAGAATATTTTCTGTGTTAAATGTGACAGTGTTAACTATTAGTGTTAATTAATAAACTAGTGTTAACTATAACTGCATAATTTATCCATGATATGAAACCCTTTAAGTGATGTTTTTGTTACTTATAGCTGGACTTGTTGACAGGGGAGAAGGAGGGTTGGAGCGGAAAAAGCTTTCGAAACTGATGAAGGGTATGTCCGATGAAGAAAAGAAAAGCCTTGCGAACATAGTAGCATCTATCATGAAAGACGTCAATATTACCAATGAATCTGCATTCATTGCAACAGTCAATCGTGACGCTGCTTTACAAAAGAGGATTACCAAAGAAGTGTTGGATTATGTCAAACAGAAGATATGTGAAGACCAACAAATGTGTTCCATTTTGTAATTACGTGTCTGAACTGAATTTTTTTGATTCTCATATGAAATTTATAACCATATCAGTGTATAATTATCAAATAACAAATTTGATTCATAAATAATTACATATTTATCCTCATGTTACTATAGCCTCACTATATACATTTATATTTGTGTGAAGCAGATAAAAAAAATCAAGTATTGGTAAGAAGGAAACAATTTTTTTTATGCTTTGAAATTTATACTGAATGTATTTATTAATAAAAAAATTCTTCATTGCTTCCCTGATTATTCCAATTATTATTTTCATTTTAAAAAATATCTGTTAAAAAAAATTCAAAATTTTCTAAATCATCTGAAAAAACCTCAAAATTCTCGAGGACTTTTAAAATTTTCAAGGGAAAAAACCTAGTTTGTTTCCCCCTTTACAGCATTAGTTCAAGAAAGTGGTTGTACAAAAAGACAAAAGGCATACCGACTTGAGGATAACCAATTAGACACATACGCAAGGGTACTCGAGTTAAATAATCGAAGCTTCATTATTCAATTATTCTCGTGAAAAATTCAGAATCTTTAAGAAATTATTAAATTGGGTTTTTTGGCTTTGCCCGGTATAAAGCTTGTAAATATTGTGCATTGGATCACTTGAGGAATTTCTCCTTGTTGACGGTTGAAATTTCAAAATTTGAATAATTTCCTGTTAAAAATAGAATTGTCTACATTGGTTATTTAAATATGGGTTTACCCTACACAACTGAATTCATACCGGTAAACATATTTTTTGTGTATTAGCAAAACATTTTGCACTTTCTCCTAAAATTATCCAGTTATATACATGGAAAGCTTTGAAAGCTGTAGAGGCGTAGATATAGCGCTTTAAAGACACAGGTCCACGGGCTGGCCAAGGCCGATCCAGCCTTTAATTCCTTCAGTGGGTCAATGAAACTGTGTGAATGCCAAGTATGCTTGGGAACTATACACTGGGCTTTTAATCTTTGACTAACCATCTTTTATTCTATGTTTTTATAAGACTTATGCTTTGCATCTCAAGACCCTCGGTCAAGAAAACAAATACGGGCACTTGTCGGGCCACTGAGTTCAGTTTAGTTCCCATCTCCCTTCTGTTCTTTGATAAAATTAGAATCCCTAATTTTTAGCATCACTACTCAGGATTAACAATCATTTAAATTACTATCTCTTATATTTGTGAAGTAGAGTCCCAGCAACTTCCCATAAGATTAGCATTATTTGCTGCGGTTTCCACATTCTCACTCAATGGGTTTCTGGAGCTGAGGATTTGGAGACTTGTCTATTATGATCTGTGATGCTGGAATGGAGGGGAGAAAGGTACCAATTTAAATGTAACTTTGTCACCTGACCATGTTTAAAATTGTGATGCGCGAGTATTTCAAACCTGTCAATCTTAAAATATAATACAGAGCTATATATCCTGTACCGCTATGTATGTATTTATGTATATTTGGGAAGCGATATAAGTGTTTTTTTAATCTAAGTATTTTTATATACATAAATTGAGTATGAATGTTTCTTACTTCATTTTTTGAAAGATATTGAAAAGTTACATCATATGACATAATCTGTATGTTCATGTTTAAAGAATCGAAACTAGCTGAATTATAAATTATCTAAAATGAGTAAAATCGAAATTTCGATAATGGAAGTTTCAGAATCTGATTATTAAAATTAAAACTTTATTATTCTGATTGATATACATTTGAATTTAATTTACTATCTATTAGATGAGGGTAGAAATAGGCTTATACCCAATTTAGTTTTTATTTAAATGTTCCTTTAGCATTTGAAAATAGGAAGTGTGTTAATAGGATCTATTTGGAAATTTCGTTTAAAAAAATGGTTACTTTTGAGTAATATATTAGCTTTTCAAATTTTAAAAGCAGAGTTTACATTTTAAATATTAGCCCTCACTATGTCTTTCCTCGCCAAAGGTAGGAAAAATGATTTACTAACACTAGCGGAAGAAATTCCAAGCATGCAAATATTGATTTCAAAAGTCAATTGTAGAAAGTGCAAGTGTTGATGAAGAATTTTTGACTGAACTTTTAAATACTAAAATTGGAGAACAGAAGAAAGAATTAGAAGTTTGTAAATAAAAAGGAAATAATTAGAAGAGTAAAGAAGGGAAGACGTAGTATGAACCAGAAAAACTGAAGATAGAATCCTGTGTTCGTCAAGCTAATGTACTGTTACCAATCAAAACAACAAATTATGCAAAAATTAGATGTAAAAAAAGAGAGTAATATTAGTTTATACACAAAGCCAGTCAGAGAGATCTCGTTTTAACTGTTAAGATTGTTTCTCATTTGATAAGATTTCTTTAACCCCTTGACTGACTTTGACGAGTCTGACTCGTCATTGATTTCCTGGGCCATCACAGACTTGACGAGTCAGACTCGTCAAGCGCTTCTTTCGGCGGACGCCGTGCAAGTTACAATTAGATTACATAGTTGCTTCACTCGTTCGACGATTCTCATTTAAAAAAGCACACTGAAAGTAAGAGTTCAGTTTAGCAGAAGTCTCGCACGGTGAATGTTATACTAGCCAATATTTGAGTTTAGTAAAGATTATAAATAATCCCCGTAACATGTATAAGCCGGATGCATTATATGAAAGTGGGGATGATGGTGTAAATTGATGGTGTAGTTCAATTAAGCGAAATTAAATAGTTTTTTTTTTGTCGCATCAAATTCCATTTAATTCGTCAGTCAAGGGGTTAACTCAATTTATTGTTAGAGAACCTACAGATAAGGCTAGAGATTATGACTATGTCAAATAAACGATTCACAAACCAAATTCCAAAAAGTTTCGACAAAAATTTATGAAGCATCAAAAAGAATTGAAACCTAGATGCACTGATCTTAGTTATAAGTTAGAAAATTACTTTAGAGAATGGGTGGCCGGTTTAGGAATCATCAATCTCAATCAATTAAAATCGTTGATGAACCTTTGATGAAGAATCAAAAAGGATTGGAATCGTATTTGCATTGATTTTAATAATAAGTTGGAAAAATCACTTTAGAGAATAGGTGACAAGTTCAATAAATATATTAATCTCAATCACAATTAAATTTGTTAATGATAAAGATTAGTTTAAAACATCCTGTACCAGCGAAAGTTAAGAGATTATTTTGGATGAGTGGGAACAAATTATTTCTCCCAAAAAGTTACCGGAAAAACTGGATTTTTACAAAGATATGCATGGAAAAACTTAGAAGTAAAATTGTTCTAGGTAAGAAAAAGAACTTGTCTTCAAAAAAAAAATTTTTTTTAACAAAGAGAAAATTGAGGATAACTTTTCTGAGTTTCATACAAAAACTCGAAAGCTTAATCTTCAATCCGTGAAACCGGAAGATAATTTTGAAATAGAGGAAGTACTGCAACATATTCATGGTGGATATGATCAACACTTGCATCCTCAATGTCATCGATCAGTATGAATATACTTAGAGAAATAGCTGAAGATAAATTTTTGCAAATTTATACAATGTTAATAACTGTAAATCTGATTCATGTATTAAAGGACTTTGATGCAAGTATTGATATTGCCCGCCAGAAAAGCATAAAACTAGACATTATTTTAATGGCGGGCAATGAGTCTAACTTTTCACCACAACAAAGACGGAAACTGTTACCCATTTATCGTTAACCTTTGTACACCTGTGAAACAAATTACATGGAGGCGAGTAACATATTAAACACTTCTTACCACCACAAACCAGCTTATAAGGTTCATCATCTCATAAGAAAGAACAAAGAACCATGCATGTCTGAACCGGGATTCGAATTCAGGACCAATAGCCCAGAAGTTAGTAACGCTAACTCCTCAGTCATCGGCTCCCAAAACCAGAAATGTTAGGCAAGCACAAACGTGATCACCGTCACCCGGACACGGTGGATTAGTACCAGCTATCCTCAAGCCATACAACGAAATAATATCACATATGACGGAATTGAGGCGGAGCTTTCCAGCAAACTAAGTATTCATCATGTTTAATTTTTTCATCAACCAAGCAACAAATGTATATTAACTTGATTCATGATATTTGTATAAGAATATGGAAATGACGCGATTGCTTCGTATTTGGTGGGTATACCAGATACCAGGGATCCACAAAACAGACACCAGTGAAACACCATCCACAAGCAACGTGGTGCATAGGTTTGCTGCCTGCCTTAACGGGAGAAAAAGAACGAGTACAACAGCCGTTGGATATTTCAACAATGTTTGCCATTTGCTCAATTTGAATTGAAACTAAAGCCATCATCAGAAACGGACTTGATGTGTTGGAAGAACTTGCTGGATAATCGTACGGCATCTATAATCAAAAAGGTAGAAATTAAGAGACATTCTATTTGAAATCATCGAGATAAGATTACAAAGGGAAGAACTAGAAGAGGAACAAGAAAATATAAGAGACACAGAAAAGGAATTTGATAATGAGAAAATGAAGAAGTTAAAGAGCAGTTAAATGAAGTTGTAGCTCCCAAAGAAGAAAAGTTTTTCAAGAGTCAAGCATAGAAGCCATCATAACTTCTCATTGATTAAAAAATCTGATTGAACTGCAGCAAGACTAAATAATTATCCTCTATTATACAGAATGATAAAACAGGAAAAAAATAAGTCTTCAAATTATACCTTTCCTAATATAAAGGAATCTAATAAAGATAAAATTGAACGGGAAGGACGATAGTTGTTTCTAAAAAATCACTCTCAAGGTATGAAAATTTGTCATGGATGGACATCTAGACATTAAAGCTTAAAGAAAGCTAAAAATTATTAACAAGATATCGTGGACAAAATGTTATCAAAAAAGCACACTTGAAAAAAAAATGCCAACGTGAAGGAAAAGGAAATAAGAAAGCTCCATCAATTCTTTTGTGCTTATAATTTCCGTATTTTTAAAAATGAATATTAATGATGTTGGCCCATTGTTGCCTACATTGAACAGTGAAAAAAATATTTCAAATGTCTTCAAAATAGCTTGAATCTATAGCCATAACTTTAACAACTGTAATAGATCATTGTTGCAAAATTTTAGTCTTATTGGTTTTTCTAAATGTATTCAAAATGATCAAGGGACTTCTTTTGTTTAGTACTTTAATAGTAGTAATCTTAGAAAGATTTAAATTAAATTTGTGAGAAACTCCATTTATCACTCATGAAGAGCAATCAGGTTGTCAAATTCTACTTCTATCTGTTAAATTCTTTCTGTAATTTCCAAAGAACTTTGAAAAGATTTGAAGTGTGTGATGAAGCTGCTTCAGAATGGGAAAGTTCAAGCTGTTGTTTGTCTTAAGAAGTTGTACATGAAAATATAAATTTCATTCCTGCAGAAATCCTACATTGTAAGAACAAACAAACACCATACATTACCTTGCTAAATGAAACATAGCTAGAACCTGCAGAAGAAAACAATGATGTCATAGAATATGTTTTTCATTTGATTCATCACAGGAAAAGATGCCCAGAAATAGCTATCGAGAATATGAAACAAAGATGTAAGTATGATAGAAATGCTGTCAAGAGAATTTTCTGGTGATTAAGTATTAATTTCAGTCATTAATCGCCAGAACAATTTTACTGTTTATTGGAAAGAACCTAGAAAAATTGAGAAGAAAGTATTAGATAATAACTATGTCATAAGTTTTGAAGGACAAAATGAGCAAATCATGCATATCATGTCAACAGGATTAAACTGGATTACAGGAGAACAGAAGCAAAAGTAGAAGGGGATATGAAAAATATTCAATAATATCTTCAGATATTTAGTGTTTCAGAAGAAAGTGGACTAGAAAGGAAAGATTGTTAAGACACAATAGAAGATTAAAAAAACCACAAATAAAAGATAAATAAAAATATAATGGAAATTTTCGGGGACAGCGGATTCTATAACTGATCCAGCCAAAAGTCCCTTGTGTTCACTAATAGAAGCTGGGGCACATAAAGTAAGTTATGGCTGCAATGTCATTCAAGTGATGGTGATGAAAGGCCAATTTTGGAGGTATTCCCCACTTGATTCATGACAGCTTCCAATTTAAGAGCACCCCCTTTTCTAAAGTGAATATAGTTTATTCTAGGATGCTTCAAATTTTTTTTAATGAAGAAACTTTCCTCTTAGGCCATAAAGACTATCTCTTGGGATCTTAAAGTCCCATATTATTAATTTCAGAGTTTCATAAATGGTAAAAATAAATACAAAAAGATTTTGTATTACATAAATTTTATCTTTAGACCTTCAAAGGTCTTTGAATAAGATAAGGGAAACTAATGAATTTCTACTTTATCTTTAATAATTGTAATACACATTCAAAACAAATGTCTTAAAACAAGATATGGTGTGATTAAACTAAACAGACATTAAATTATAGTTTTTCATTTTGATCATATGCATACTACATTGAATTCTAAATGAATTAATTAAAAAAATGTTATGTTTATTCCAACATTTTGTTACCCAAATTAAAAAAAGTATGTGTAAAACTTTATTAAAAGGATAACTAACATTTTGTATAAAAATGTTACCTTGTAGCTTTCCATTTTTACTCACACACAACTGTAGAGTTATAATCAAATTCTAATGTATATTCACATGAAAAAAAATAGTTTTTTTGTCAAGAAGTCAAACATAGAAATATACATAAAAAAATAGTTTTAATAATCAAAACACATGTATATTAAATAACAGTACATGAATAACAAATTTATATCAAAAATAAGTTCATTTTCTTCCCAATATTGAATTATTTTAATGTAACATAAAGACATTATAAATAATGAAAATAGATATATTCAGTTTAAAAAAAGATAGCATAAGAATATACTTCAATAGTATTGTAATAAGATCAAAAAATATCTTCTTTGCTTAGATTTAACAGGATTAAAATTCAATGTGATAAATAACATAGTTTATAGAGTAATTTCTGAAGTCCTAAAAAGTTAAATATGTGTTTTTAAAGCATGTAGTTAGTAGATTGCATCAAAATTTAGAGATTTTTAATTTACAATCAAAGAAAAATAATGCATCTCACTCTTTAAATGCAGATACATTCTTCCCCACATGAGAAAGACTTTTAAATATTTACATACTGTAAGAATTTTAAAAAAAAGCAATTTATTTTATTTATTTATTTTTTAAATAAAACTTTTATAACTGACATTAGATTCAAAAATTAAATCAGAAAACAAACTTTATGTATGTATATATATATATATATATATATATATATATATATACATACATATATATATATATATATTAAACATTCATACAATTATATTAAAAAACAAAAGCATCATTTGCAAATAATGTAATTTATATGAAACTTTGGCAAGAATAAACACAAAAGAATAGCTTCAATATGCACTTATGCATATTAAAACATAAGCTTAAGTAATGGCTAACTGCAATTCTTGTTGAACATAATTCAGCACTTCCTCAATAACTCGTCCTCTTAGAGTAGAGCCACTTGTGACTAAAGCAGCAAATGCAATTATGTCTGTGGCATTAACCTCTTGCATGATTCGTTCAATTCTGTGTGACAGAATTTCTTTCTCAATCTGTGACATATTTGCTATGACTTGTGGAAGAGGCTTAAATTTATTATGCATAGCTACTGCTGCTCCTATTCCACCAATAGAGCCTCCTAAAAATAAACAGTTTTGATACAAATCATTAGATTAAAATGTTAAAATATATGGATTTTATTTCCTTTAAAATTTTCTAGCAATTAAGTCTATGTTGCTTAATACAGAAATAATAAATATATCACATAAATAATAGCTTCAATTTATATGAGCTATCATAGAAAGGTTTATTTCCAAACACAAAAAAATCAAGTAAGCATATTACCTTTCAGTGAAGTTCATGCATTTTTATGATTAGTAAAAATTTTTAATTTAAAAAACATTTTTCAAGAATTAGGAAAATAAATTTGAACAATTCTAGCTGTGTTTAGCAAATGAGTTAACTCATTAGTTTGGTACCAGAATAATTTCTTCACAAGACAACTTTTTTAGCTGCTAAGACTGATTGCAGATAAAAAAGACGAATTTACAACCCTTCTATCTTAGTGATAATTAGTATCCTAGCTCAAATTCAAACATGAAATTTAAGCAAGTTTGTCAAATTAAGTAAATAATGAATTTGGAGTTTTCATTTAAATGAATATGAAATTTTTAACAATAAAAATTTAATTTTTTTTTTCCATTTTAAAAAGTAAACAAGAAATTGTTTATTAAAGATTGGCACCCTTGCTTGGCTAATATCAAATTAAGGTAAAAACCACATAATTTTTATTAATTATATTGATTTAGAGAAAGTGATTTTATTACAACTTTTTTTTTCCTAATGGATATTTTGCAAAAGTAAGCATTTTTAGTTCAGTAGAAAATAATCAAAAATTGTAGTAAGTTTACAAGAGAGGAAAATATTTTATCAAATTTTATAAAAGTGATACTGAGAAATTCTAAATTTCTTCATGATGTACATAATTTGTTTCCAATACATAAAAATAGGGCTTAATTTACAATAATAATGTTCTCTGATATAAAAAAGCAAACCTACAAGTTACACTGATTAGAAAATACATATTAACACACAAACTTATATTGATAATTAAAACTCCTTTATCTACAGAAAATATCATTATATACTATTTAGCATTTAAATTTGATCACCATAAAAATGTACGAATTTAGTGAAGTAGTAATAATTCATATAAAAACAGGTATCATTGGAGTACGTAAATGAATTAAATGTTTAATCAAAAGGAAAGTATACGCTGAAAAATCACGAAGTTGAACAAACATTAAAAACTGAAATTGTATTCTTATCATTTTGATAACCTATCTCTTAAGAAAATCAAAAATGCTACATCTGTGGTGCTTCTGATTAAACATGCAAATGGATATTTAGATAAGGCAAACATTAGTTGTTCCTGCCTGTCTTTCAAACCATCATTTAGGTTAAACTGGAAAGCTGTCCTGATCATAAAAATGCTTATTTTGCATCGTACATTAATATGATATTGTGAAGTATAGGTGAGAATTACCTTATTGAAAATTTACTTCTGACCACACTATCATAAGAAGGAGCATGACTGATAATAGAATGCATCAGAGTTTTATTTTTAATTTGAATCATTATAAGGAGTGATTGAAAATCAAAACAAATCATTATTGCTACAGACCAATGTTTTAGCGCTCATGATTAATCATATAACATTAATCAGGTCCTGATCTTAGAATCCCCAAGTACAAAAGCAATCAATCAAAATTTTCCGAATAAACAGAATGCAGCCATCTAAAGTTGTAAATACAGATTTAATTTAAACTGAGAGGAGCGTTTTCATTTAAAATCCCAATGATCAATGGGTCAATCTAGTCAGGAAAGGTAAAGCTAGAGTGCATGACGATTATAAGCACCATAATTTGCTTTAACTTTTTATTACTTTTAGTAGAGATAGATATCAAAGATAAAACTACAGCACAGCAATATTCTGTAAGATTTTATTTTATTTTCCTTCTATTCTATTATGTTCCAGAAATAACTTTAAGGCTTTAAAAAATTAAAATAGAGATTTCAAACTTAAGAGTAAGTTTTTAATATAGATCTATCATTTTAATGATAAAATTAAAAATGTTAATTGTTGAACTTAAGCAGTACTGGTATATACAACACTTCCGGGAAATATAAAACAATGAGAAATATTTTGTTTGAAAAACAATAGCAATATCTAAACTTTTAATAATAATAAACAGATATAACATGATCAATCATTAACAACCAAAGACAAAAAAAATATATAAATCAATATTCTTCATCATCAAAGAATCACATGAGCTACCTTCTACCACGATTTTAATTTATTAGCCTGTTCAGCAGTGATTATTTCAAATTTGATAATTTAGTAAAATACAAAATAATGATAAGATTTATCAGGAAATAAGTTTAAAACAACACTGCATAACATAGAAGAAGAAACTTACATTATAATTTCACAGTTACACTCATGTGCCTGCTCGATTGGCAATTTTATAAATTTGATAAACTTCAGTAAAAGTACAAAATAATAATGAAATTAATTACAGGAGAGTTAAATCTTTATCAGAAACCGACAAAAATGCAAAAATTGCTTAAAATTTACTTGAGATCACTGGATACATTAATAATTTAAAACACTTTTAGTAATTAAAATTTAGCAAGTTTCCCTACATTTATTTTTATTAACCAAGCTCAAATGATTATGCCATATAAAGAGGCATTTATTTTCCTTGAACTGCATTTACATGGTTATGCATTTTCTAAACAAAATAATACTGATAAAAATGTAACATCTTAAAATTTTAAAGGAAATCATATTTTTTCAAAAAATTTAATTTATTTTATTGTTTATTTAAGCTTATAAACTTGTCTTGATTAAAATATTTAAAAAATTATATTTCAGTTAAGATAATCTTGTTTTGTATTACAGAATTTATAACATCAAAATTTGTTTTTAAAAATAAAAGTACAATAAGCACTTTCAACTTTTATGGAGTCAATGTAGTTCCTTAAATAATATTCAATTCCATTATAACAGACTTCACTCTTTAATCAACAGAAATTTCTACTGTAGAAAAGAATTTTTAAAAGGATTCCTGGGGGGAGGGAATCACTCTATATAGAAATAATAAATTTGTGTTTAAATAAAGAAATACATTTTTGCCTCTTTTTTTCATTATAAACTTTCTCTTGGTTGATCAGAAGCCTAATTTCCACAGTTAGTATTTGAAAATAATTTAATGCTCATTAATTTCATTAGTTTTAACTTAACATTAAAGAATTTAAAAATAAAGATTTTTTATTGAATAATATTAGCTAGAGCATTACTTAGGAAAAATAGAAAAGCATTTCCAAAATCTAAATATCAGATAAATTGTTCATAATCAAAAAAAAAAAAATTGAACAATGATTTGAAATTAAAAAGTATTCATAAAAATTTTTTAAAAATACAAGGTTTCAAATCACTATGACAACTAAACTAAAATCAAATAACCAAAATTTTGCAAACAATTTTAGAGTTAAATCTGCAATAGTTACTAATTATCAACAAATACAAGGGAGAAAGCTCTTATGATATAAACTTTTTCATCAGAACATGATAAAATCAACGAACAATTTTTCAATTTAGTTTGCTTAACCTGTTATTGGTCTTGGGGGGCACAGTGTCACCCCATGTTTAGAAAATCAACAAGTGTGAAAAATTCATTTAATTGTAATCAATCACCCTTTCAGTATCCTCCAGCCTGATATTTTCCTTGGAATCAACGTTGTAATTTTTTACCTCCTTCTTCTTTATTCAAATGAAATGATTGTTTCTTGGAATTCATATGTTATTGGGGTGACTCAGTGTCCTATGCAACCAGTATTGTTTCGAAATTTCTTCTAAAAGCAGCTCGTTTGTGTTCCAAAGAGTTTTCCTATATTTGTTTGCCATTTCAAAGACTAGTGTACAAGCATAAATCAATAGAGTATGAGAAAGAGATGGCATGTTTGAAAACTGCATTATATGAAGTTGAATTTTCAGCGAAAGATACTAATCAGTCCAATGAGGATGCACCTGATGATCTAGGCAGTTCTTATGTTAGAGTCATCAACATGAGCAGAGCAATGAATATAATAAAGAATCTGATTTAGGAGAAAACTTATTTTTAAGCCAAAACAAAACAATTTGCAATAAAGGAAAACTAAACTTTAAAAATAAAAAATAAATAAATAAATATCAAAGTTTAGTCAGTCATGAAATTGAGAGGAAAAAAATCAGAAATTATTCAGTTTAATAATGCAATACCAGAAGTTTTGCAAATACGCAAATGAAATGCCTGTTTCATGTGCTACAAGTCAAAAGCTAACGGATAAATATTTGACTAATAACAAATAATTATTAGAATTTTACTAATTTTACCAAAGAAATCTTTTAAAGCAATATGCAAATAAAAAATTCCTTAAATATTAAGCAGTATTAATTACAGAGTCATATATAAAGACACACACAAGAACTATACAAATTCTTCTAAAAACATTTGCCAAAAAATCAATGAAGAAAATTTATGTGAACCATATGAAATTCAAATGTCCAACAAAAAGTTCAAAACCTGGTACAGGGCAATAATTTGTGTTAAGATTTAAGGATAGTAAAACTATAGTTGTTTTAAAATGCAATAATTTTATTTATAAAAATCATTCTTGAGTTTGTCAATACAAAATCTTTAATACAAGCACATAATTCTGTTTTTATAATTTATATTCTTAAACACTAAAAACGATTCCTTAAGAATAGAATTAAACTTACACAGATTTTTTTATTTATATAATAATGTGTTTATAATTAAATTTTTTAACTTATTGCTCATTTTTTAATAAAACTGCTCGAAATGAACCAGTCAGCCCACCTGACCTTAAACGTCAATGTTAGGAGTGCACCTTCTATCAAGTTCTTTTGAAAATATATTTCAATAAAAATGGTCATTTGAGAATCATGATTAGGTAACTGCAAGATCAAAATAAAATTGCAATTAAGAAATTATAATATTTGACATTCTGCAACAATAAACAATAGATATTTAATTTTAATTACATATTAAGAAAATTTTATAAAATATCATATTAATATTTTTATGCCTGGGAGATATTTCATTATTATTCTTCTAATAAAATTTCTATAGAAAAATTACAATTTTTGGTGAACTTGTAATTTTTTTAATGTAAGTTTATGCAAATAAAATTCCATTTACATAAAGTGTATTGAAAAAATCTGAACTAAATCAAGTTATCTAAGTAAAACATTTGTTTGAATGTTCTGAAAAACATAGTTATTTACAATTCAAAAACTGAAATATGTAATAAAAATGGCAACAATCGACACATACCAACTGCAAAGCCAACTGGCCCGCAAAGCAAAGCTCCTGCAGTAGCAGCTAATCCAACACCAAGACCACCTTTAATAGAGTTTCTAACAGTAACCCTAACATTTTCATGACTTGTTATGTCTTGTATAAACTGAATTATTTCACCAGTGTTCACAGGCATTGTTCTGTTAATATTCAAAAATATCATCAGTTAAGTGTATAAAAAACTGAACTAAAACCATGACATTCAGAAAAATGTATGAAGAATATTAATAATATGCATTGTAAACTCCAGCAGAACTTTCAAAATATTTTATTAGTGATAAAAAAAAAGTTGACAAAAAGATAAATCATTTAAGACAATATAAATTTTCAGTTATTAGTATTTCTGTTGACTGATTTGTTCTGTAATTGTAAATTTGACTTTTATTAAAAATAGTATTTTATTCATGCTAGTAATGCACAACCATCCAAATTGATATGGAAAATCAAATGAAAAAATAAACCAGAAAGGAAAATTTCGTGCACAAAATGCTCTTGTTAACATGACAATTCTTTTTTACCATCTCTTCTGAATGAAAAAGATTAACTAAGTATATGCAAGATTATAAAAAAACATTTTCCTTGTTTTCTTCCGCTATCGAGTAGTAGTGATTTACCAGACTGGAAAAAGATAATGGGCTCTTAATAAAAATGTTTAAAATAAATAGGGTTTTCATAAAATATGAAATACCCATATAATGCTTGACATAAATTTACATACAAAAAATCAAAATAATAGAGAAATTTTTATTCATTTTATAAATTATTTTCTAGCACAGAATAAAAGGTAAAAATGAAAGTCAATGGTCTTAGCATTTGTAATATTCGAAACAACATAGAATATTTCTTTGAATCAACTACTCATAATAATTTAACTCCTGATACGTTAATTTAAAATAAAAAAAATTAATAAATCAACTATTCTTAAAAGACAAAATGAATGGCATACTGTAAATATTGTAATATGATTGCAATGATGCAATGCGAACATAGTAGAAAGAATCAGTTTAAAAAGCTAGTAGCTAGTGAAACTCAGAATAAGAAGCAAACTCCAAAATTATTTCCCATTACGGTAAAAGACAATGGAACTGTACAGGGTTGGCACGATTTCCAATTTCCGCACTCATTTGGCAGAAGATTATTCCTAATTTCCTTTCTTTCTTTAACTTTTTTAAAAAATTAAAAAAAACTACGAAACAGAATTAAAAAATTAATGTAATTATATATTTATTAAACATAGCTAGAAACTATTAACATAAATTATTTAATAAAAACATCTTAAATCCATTGGAAAACGTTTTTAACATTCAGGTACTTAAAAGAAGTTTTGATTTTTCATGATTTAAATAGGTTATCTTTAATTAGAAACAATAATTTTTATACTTCAACATGGAATATATATATACTGAATTAATTTTCTTTTCAATTTTAAATTTAGATAAATGTTTTATAAAAACAATTATCAAATAAAACATTCTCTATTGAATCTGAAAATCCTTAGAAAAGTAATTTGTTATTTCTTCAGAGTTAACAAACAGTGTATACAGAATCAATTTTCTTTATTAGTGCTTGAAAATTATGTTGAAAATAGCATTTAAAAGACATCAGGAATAAATGTTTTTTCTCGAGAATGAATATTTCCGACTTTTTTATTGCTTTTTTGGCTTTCTGCCAGATATTTTCTAAATAATAATAGTAATATTATCCATAAAACTATCTCAGAAACACTCCAATATTGGAGATTCAAATTTTAGAAGAAAAGGGTTCCTTTGACAAATTTAATAAAATAATAAATCAAAGAAATAACTGAAAAATTTGAAAAAAATAATTAACTTTTACATTAGTTAGTTATTTTTTATTTACATTTATAATGCAATAATTATCTCTAAATCATTCAAATAGCTTTCGAGCGCACAAAAGTAACTTTAAAAAGTATTACCTTATTTAATTAAATATATTTAGAATGAATTTAACTACTTTTTACACATTATTTTTCTCTTAAAAACACTAGTGTAATTAATCTTTAGATTATTTTTACTGGAAGATTTTTCTGAATAATAAAGAGATATTACTTCATATGTAATGAGCAAAATAAATAACATAAATTGGAACAAAAGATGAAAATTGAATTTTTAATTTTAATTAGAAAAATAAATGAAATACAAATCAGAACAAAAAATAAGACATTAGTTTCATGAATTAGCACATATTTTAAGGATTATTTGTTTCAATACAAATGAAGAAGTAGAGAAAATTTTCTGACAATTTTAGTAAAATAACAAATATTTACTTGAATTCATGATATATTTTATATTGCTAAATTTGTAATGAAACTTAACATAAAATCCATACCCTAAACCAGGGATGATGAACTTTTTTGATATGTGGGTCAAATTTTGTTCATATTTTCCTCAGTATTAGCTCATAGGTCGCTTATGCTCATTTGCACCAAAGTTAAATTTAAAATCAAACATCTTTAAAATTTACCTAGCTTTACAAGAAAAAATGGATGTGGTTTGATGATTTAAAAATGTTTAGTTTGAAAGTTCTTAAGTGTTTCGTGCAACTGGCAATAAGTGTTAAAATGAACAAGGAGTAATGGAAATTACATGCAAATATATATATATATATATATATATATATATATATATATTGATTATAAAGTATTTAATGAGAAATATTTTACTGTTAATTTTCAGATGGTTTCTTTTATATATATATATATATATATAAGAATCTTATTTCATATTTATC
Source organism: Latrodectus elegans (assembly GCA_030067965.1). NCBI lineage: Eukaryota > Metazoa > Arthropoda > Arachnida > Araneae > Theridiidae > Latrodectus > Latrodectus elegans. The sequence continues at coordinate 10,746,075 of CM057814.1, forward strand.
AGTTTAACACTTGTTGTAGTTAAGTCAACTTCTGTTAGAAGACTTTATGAAGTAATTTTGCACATGAGTATGTGGACCCAAATATCGGTAAAGGAACGTTACCCAGTTTTTTTCATTGACATAAAATTATTGGTGAAGAATACCATATATTTAACAAAATATTACCTATTCTTACTGTGGGATCAATGTTATTTGCACAACTTTCACAGTTTTCCTTTTACGAAAGAAATCAAGTCTTCAAGTTTTGTTTTCCACACTATGCTGCTTCAAAATTCAACTACTCCCACTACCAAATTATTGATACTTAGCTGCATACATTTGGTAGTTTCAAATTCTGTTTTGTATGGATATAAAATAAAGTGAAATGTATTTTTCAAACTTTTAAATTAATTGAATACCTTTTCAAAAGCTTGTTTTTTTTTGTTTTTTTTCTTGCATAATCATTAAATATTTTTAATAACATTTTCTTGAATATCAACTGAGTTTGCAAACTTATTGTGTTATGAAAAATATTTTTGTGACTGAAAAAAGTATTTCAAGATTTTCATTTCTAAATCCTAAGTTAATATGTAGAGTTTTGTCATAAATAGTTTCAAACATCATTTAAATAATTAGTCCATGCCCTTGAAGTTTTTTATTCAATTCATTAAAATGCTGAATGAGACTGTATAAAATATTAAGTCATTTTACCAATGTATTTTGGATAATTCATCAAAACTTATCTTTTTTAACTAAAAAGTGCTTAATTTTTTCTAATAAACTTACAAAGTTATTAAAAACTTGACAAAATTAAGTCATTGTACAGTGTTGTATGTCAAAAATCCCTAAATATTGACATACAGTTTCCTCTAAGAATTGAGCAAACTCTCATTTATTAAGAGTTCTTGCATTTATAAAGCTAGTTAATTCTATTACACAACTGACATTACACTTGAAAATGTTTTTAAACTATGCTTCACACAAAATACTTGCTGGTGTATTATACAATGAAATTCTACCAAAGAAAGCAAGGTATTTTTCTTAAGAAAATGAATAAATCCAATGTTTTTCATTGTCATACGAAGTGCACTGTCTGTTGTTACAGGAATTATTTTCTGAAAGTCAATATTCATTTCTTTAAATGCAATATCCAATTCTTTAAAAATATCAAGACTGGTACACTTCCCTTTCAACATCATTAGTTTTATTAACTCTTCTTTCATTATATTTCCAGGCTTAAACTCCCAGGTTTTTAATTGTACTGCAGCTTATTGAAATCATTTATATGCTTTACAATCACATCTTTTTCTTTAAAATCAGCAAACAATGTCAAAATACATACAAAACACCTTTTTTTTACAAACTTTCATTCTAAAAGAAATTTTTCATGGCAAGGAATGCAATAAGTAACTTGGAAACTAGCATCTTTAATATCATATTTTAGAAGCAAAAAACTTTAAAAAACACAACATTGTGTTGAGAACATTTCCTTTTAATTTGTAAAAAAATACTTTTTTTTTTCTTTTTTCATCAGTTGACATGCCAAGATTACAATGCAGCATTTCAAAATGTCTTTTCATTTTATATGTATGTGAAGTCACTTTTTTATTACAAATTATACATAGAACCATTTCATTCCTTTCAATCATATCATACTTATCAAACCATTATGGTTGGCACACCATGAATGAATGCTTATATCATTCATTCATGGTGCGCCAGCCCAGGATGGGCCAAGGCCTTCAGAGCAAGTTTCTTCCAACCATCTCTACTGACAGCCAAACTTTACCAATTTTTTTGTTCCAAGGACCCAACAGTCTTCTTCGATCTCAGCTTTGGTCTTCCTCTTATTACCCTGATAGGTTTTGCAAAAAAAAAATTTCCCTTGGTGTTTTATTGTCTTTCAGTCTAATAACGTGTCCAATCCAATTAAGACAGCTTACTTTAATGTGATGAACAACGTCTGGCTCCTTGTACATTTGATAGCTTTCTGTATTGTATCATCTGCGCCAGACACCATTTTCTTTTGTACCTCCAAAGATACTTCTTAAAATCCTGCATTCAAATAGGCCCAAAAGCCTCTCCTCTCTTACAGTCAAATCCAAGTTTCTGAGGCATAGGTCAAAACGGGACAGATGAGCATTCTATAGATCTGTAACTTAGTTTTTCATGATAAAAAATTAGTTTTTAATAAATGTCTTAGGCCAAAAACAGCTTTGTTAGCTGCAGTTAAACATCTTACCTTTGGGAGAGGTCATTATTTTTGTTAAAGATTGAGCCAAGATAGATAAATTCATCAACTGTTTCAAATTTATAAACACCAATTAGTAGATGAGTTTGGGTAAATTGGGTTCTTATTACAGGGAAATATTTAGTTTTAGCTTCGGTCTGGCCTCTCTCTCAATATTATCAAAGGCTTCTATTAAGTATTATTTTACTTCCGGCTGCCAGTGCAATGTCATCTGCAAACGCCAACACTTGAACTGATTTCCCGAAGATACTGCCCCTGGTATTGATACCAGATTTCCTGATGACTCTTTCAAGAACAATTTTAAACAAAAGGCTAGAAAAAACATTCCCCTGCCTTACTCTCTTGTAACTCATATAACTTGTTTGTAATTTTTTAACTGGTGACATTGTACACGGCTAAAATTAAAATTATTTAGAATACAGTAATTTGAGAAATTTTTTATTAGCATATCTAATATATATACACATCAATATATATTACTTTTAAATGAGTTCGAAATGGATGCCATTCAGTTCAGCACTTCTACTGATTTGTACAGGTACACCTTAAATGTTTGCCAAAAATTACTAGATATCTAAGAATAGAGACTTATTAAAGGTATAGCTTTTATTAGATTCGTTGGCAGGCAATGTAATGAACCAATAACATACCCATGAGGGTGCGCAGTTATCATTTGGCTGTTCCCACTCAAGAAAATAACAAACTGTTGGTTCAAATAATCCTCAGTTTTAGGTTCACAGTGGCATGAGAACTAGTATGTTATTGATTCTACCGACTTTAGCTCTAGCATAGGCATCAGGAATAAAACATTCCCATGGCACATATTGGCATCTCCCAAGGTGAAACAGCTAGGGGACAATATAAGTGCAATGAAAGTCTCTTTCACCAAACATAACTGAACATGTAATAAAGTGAGTAAAATTACTGTGCTTTTGTGTCAATACAGTGCATGAAAAAATACAAGTAGAATATAAATTATCTCCACAAATTAAAAAATCTAAATAAAATCACATGCAACAAACAAATGATTCCCTAGCAATTGTGGGTCATTTAAAAAGCATGCATGGGTCAGTGTCTGATCCACAAGTTATAAATTCGGCATCATTCTGTCTTAAATTGATGTTAAAGTTAATAATTTCATAAATTAGAAGTTTGCTGATATGATATTCAAACTTGGCCTTTGCTTTTAAAAATACTATCTACACTGAGAATAGTTCCTGCCAATTTGTCTGTACATATCTGTTGTTAGGGAAATAAAATAAATTCCAATTTGTGATAGCAGGATTTAGAAGGAAGATATCAACTTTGTCTTTCTAAATGCCTAAAGAATATCATGGCATACCCCAATATACTCACAATTCAAAATACTTTGATCCACATTTGAAATAAATCGCTCTTATTACTATAGCAACTGTCAATAACTAGACTATCTAGTGAGTACTATTCTTGTGGAATGTGAATTACTAAAATCAATGAATACCAATGAAAAAATTTAAGACTCAAATTATAGATTTTAGTATATTTATGCCTCTTTTATCTGCATATTTTAGGTTACTCCCTGAATGGATTGAATCAGAGTAGAAAAAATTTTTATTTTTTTAACTGTACAGACTGAGATTAATTCATCTATTGATCATTCTTGGAACTTTCTTGTCTAGGAGGGTTTCCTACCATTAGAACATGTTAGACACCAACATAACTTAATATACAATTATTAACTAGATGTGAAGACAATATTTTCATTCTTATAAATAAACTAAAATAATAAAATATAAATATTTTTTTAATTTTATTAAGTTATTAAAACAATAATATTTAAACAAAGCCTCATTTTGTAAGTATGAGTTTTGAAAGCACAGAGAGTTTTTAAGATTTTTTTTTCAATTTCATTATTATACATTATATTTTTCAGTTAATTTCAAATTGAAAATGATAATTTTTTGAAAACATTTAATCACCTATTTGCAAAGAATTTGAATCATTTTTGTTTTGTTATTGTTCTTTACCAAGATATGTTGGAATAAGCATAAAACAGTGATTGCAGATTTGGTTTAATTTATTTATTCCTGTATAATCACTACTCATAACAGCAAATTTAACCAAAAGTTTTTAGAGAATGCCTACCAAAGTTTTTCTTCATTTTAAAAAACAGAATTTTTAAAAAAAATCACTAATTGCAATACAAATATAAGAATTTTTTTTAATTTTAAGCACTTATTTTTTACATCTAAGCACTGATCCTCTGAATTTTAAGCATTTACTTTCTGCACATTTAAATTTTAAGCATATATACATTCAATAAGACTGAGGTTCAATCCTCAGGCTGGGAACGTTTGCCTCAGCCTTTCACCCCTTAAGATGATCATTAAGATTGTGTATAAAGTTTGTTTGGGAACTTATCACTGAAAGTTTCCTGTTAAGCTGACAACCAAATTAGGACATATGCTTTGCACACAGGGGCTCTTGGTCAAGAATACAGATATGGAATTTCCATCCTTCCCAACTATTTGCTGTGCCACTTTTAGTTTAGTATATACATTCAACATATCATTAAAGCCAAAAATAAACAATAGACTTCATAAAATTATACGATTTTACTACATGAAATAAATTAAATTTTCTTACACATAAATTAAAAATATAATTATATTTGGTTAATCTGTGGTTTGGGTACCCCTTTCACGCTAAATGGGAGATAGACGCGCAAAGCGTGGTAGCCCGACTATTTCATCCTAAATGCAGTCCTTGTGGCAGTTCTGTCTTTTTTGTAATACAATTATATGTGTATTTTTTGTTATACAATTCGTAAAAAAAAAAAAACCATTGTTTTTGTTTTCCTTGCCATACTAATGGTGAAATTCGTTAAGAACACGGATTTCGGTTTTGTCACCATAAAACGCCATTTTTGCATAGTGTCTCTAGGAGCATTCAACTCTGCAAGACAACATGTAAAAACACGCCAGTTGGCAACGTTTTGAAAATGCGCCAAGCAGGGGACCCAATGCACATTTTCACCAACACATCAGTATATATGAAAAAATACAGATACAGCAGAATAAAATAAATTACAGTTATTTAAAGAATTTAAATATATTAGGGAAATGTTTCTTCGGTATACAAAAATTAAAAAATATTAATTTTAATGATTATTAGGTATTTTGTCAGACACATAAGTCTAAAATGTTTACCTTATTATATTCTATCTTAGTGATTTGACGCTTAGATTAATGATCAACCCTAACTTAATAAAATAATTAGCATAAATCAGTAATATAGTTCATTATTATGATCAATCATTATTTAATATCTTGTAATGATAAATCAATGATTATTATAAAATTTACGAATATCCCCAAATACTTTAGTTATAAATATAAGAAATCGTTTATCATAATAATGATCAACCATGAATGAAATACAATGAATATGATCAATGTCACAGAGATTTCATTGTATCTGTTAGAATCTCAAAAAATCCGTAACAATAATCAATAAAATTATCAAAAATTCATACATTCATGATTAAAATAAACATCTGGTATAATTTTTTAAGTAATACTTTAGTTAAAAATCAAAAAGAAAATTGCTTTCATCCTTTGAATTTAAATATAATAAACTAATAAAAAATTTAAAAAATTTTATTATTTGTATGAAATAATTATATTTTTTAAATAAATACACACACATCTCATCCAGCATTTTTTTTAATTTTATACAATAACTAAATAAATAACTTCAACATCATTATATCATTAAAGTAAATTCATTTTTGTTAATACAGAAGATAACAAGTGCAAAGAAAAAGAAGTACAAAGATTTTTTTGCATTAGATTGCACTTACATGAGCCTGCTGTTAATAAGTTATTTATTAATTTCAATGATATCTTACAACTTTTGGTGACTGCTTCGACTGATTTCGGTTTCACTTTAAGGGAAGGATATATATATATATATATATATATATAAACACCCCCCTCCCCCATATAAACAATCGTTAAACTGAAATGGCACTGGTGTTTGAAAAATTACTTACCATAAACTAATGATTCGTTAAAATTTATAGGAAAAATTTCCTTCAATTTAAATCTACAATGTCGAGGGGGAATCAATTTCAATAAAACAATGTTACTCAATTGAATATATCTAACAGTTTAATACTTAAGTGACGAGGATAAGTGTGGACTTTACCCAGTGGAGAAACACATCAATTAAATTTCTTTTCGAATCTTTTGATGAAGTTTTTAGTTGCGCGTCCATTCGTTTTTTTCATTATGATAATTTATTTTACCACAACATAATGAGGCATTGTGACATAATGGCTCATTATGTTGTCGTACGAAGAATAGCGACGCCGCAGGCGAAATGCAAGTAAATAATTAAATATTTAATAATTTACTTGTAAGGTCTCTAGCAGACGAAAGCGACTTCACTCTGAATTCGCCGTGACCAAAATATACTCGATGTCATTGTGCTGTTAAACCAATGAAACTTTATTTACATCACATTGAATTCTTGCTTACATTTTGACTGATTGCCAATATCATATTAGTGAAATTATGACTGCTTATTTATCAATACATTTGATTTATTTATGCATATATTTTTTAATTTATTTATATATTAAAACTCAGTCAGCGTTCCTGACTCCTGAGCTGTGGTAGGTTCAAATTCCGGTTCTGGCGTGGATGTTACTTTTTCTCTGTTTTTCTGTCCTTGCTTCTGTGATGATGTATGAATGTGGCCCACCCTATATATTGACGGGCTTATGGTGGTATGGTGTGGGTAATGCTACTCGCCTCCATGACTTGGTTCCCAGGTTGTCGCTGGGTGCGTAGCAGTTTCTGGGCTTGTGGTAAAGGGTTAGTCAATCAAAAACCCACTGTTATTAAAAAAAATCTTGATATTTTTTTTATAATAATGTATTCTAGAATTTTTAAAAACCTAAAATATTGGCAATCTTGCCAAGATTAACCAAGGTTGGTATTATTATCATGGGGGCCAGGATTTCCCCAATGTAAGAAATGCCAAGATAAGCCAATATTGGATCAATGGGGGTGCTAAGTTTTCCCCAGTCGGCCATGATAAATGATTATTGTTCCTAGAAAGGTAGCTAAATTACTACCAATCTTGGATATATCAAGATTTTGCCAAAATCCTTAAGTTAAATCCAATAAGGCTACATATATTTTACTAAGCTGTTTGATTATGCGTTTTTTATCAAGAATTTTGAGATTAATGTTCCTGAATTCAAAGCCGTTTCGTCACGAATCATAAAAGTTATCAAACGAGTTAAAACATCAAAGCTACATGAACCAAAACGTTGGCTTCATCGTTACCTGCGAAACCATATCACAGTAAGCACTCAAGACGAAGGAGACAAGTCGCATTCCATTCTGAATGAAAATGCGTCAGCCATCAGCGAAAGATTGTACACTTTGACAACTAGAATATTTTCCTACAGTACAAGACTAGAACAATATCTGAAATCATCACCTCTTAAAAGGCATAGAAGATATAGATGTCGCACGACTGTATGTCGTGAACAACTAAATTTAACCTTTTGAGTCCGGCGTCACCGTTTCAAAAAACTGCTCCTAGGACGGCGCGAGAAGATGACATTTCCTATCCTCTTGACCGAAAGGAGAGGGTCATTTTCCTCCCATTTAAGTGCCCCAGGTTTCACCATGACGAATCTTTATCTTTTGAGGGAGATACGCCGCGCTAGGTCTGCCGTAATTCTCATGAAAATGTAAATGCGTTTACCATAAATACTATACTTATCGACAAGTTATCCATTTTTTTCTATTCGTTGTTTTACATACCACATTAAGAAATGTTATAATTTGAAGATTATATACATGCATTTGTTAAACAAATTTAGTCTGTTTTTAAAAACAATATGGCGTATATTAATTTATTACAGAGAATTTTCTGAAATAATTATTTAAAATAATTACAGACTTCTTTAAAGTAATGAGTTTGCAATTAGTTATAATAAAAATTGATAAGCAACAAACTAACTGAATATTTCAAAAACATTCCTAAAAGCAGCCTGCCTAATATTAAAATATGTAAATAAATAAATAAAGATATTTTGAACAAATATTTCCTTTTATGAGTAAGTACAAGCAAATTGCTGAAGTTGCATTTGAAAAAGATTAAAAGTAATCTGTGTGTTAAATACAGTAATGGTTTTAATTTTATTTTGATTTCAGTATTTCTATTTATAACAAATTTCTATATTGAATGGATTAAAATATATGCTTTTATATCTTTCATTTTAAGGAAAAAGCTTAAAAATGGAATTTTCCTTTCAGCATGTATCTGCAACTTAGTATGAAACGTTTTGAACAATGAAGGTAGCTAGACGAATCTTGAATTTCTCCTTTATATGTAGCATTCAGGTTGATTGTTCAATAAAATTACATTTGTCATACAATAAATAGTAATATTCGGTTCATTTCTCAATGACTGAGAACTTGAAAATGTTCATTCAAATAGTACATTCCAAAATATACTCGTATTAGTCCCAGAAAATATTTTTTATAAAATTCTTATCAGAATATTAGCAAGAAAGCATTAGCTTTATATTGGGAATAAATTCTTCAGTATTTTTAGCTTTTATAAAACTATGCTTATTAAATTATTTTTAAAAAACAGAAACCGTGATTAGCTTAATTTTATACAGAAATTAAAACTACATAGAAGAAAAACTGACACAACTAAAGGCAACATTTTTAAATATCTACCGCATCTCAATTTATGATTGGAAGTATTTTCATTTTTATATTTATTTTATTTCTACCTGCATGTTTTTGTTGTGAGATTAAAAATACAATGTGCTCCAGGAATATTTTCTATAAACAGTACGTCGAAAGGAAGAAACCAAGAAACGTGTTTAGCATCCATTCCGATATTCGTGTACATAAGAAAAAAAGCGACATTTAGTATTCTTTATTCAATAGTGAATTGGACTAATGAATAAAATATATTTCACATTGAAGAGTATAAATCAAAACTCTATTTCTTTCTAAAAAATTTATTTCATTAGTCCATCTAAGAATCTAGAATGTGAAAATAGCTCTTATATTACAATAAATACCGTTTCTTAATGAAAATGTTTCGAAGACTATTAAATCTTTGAATTGGGATTTTTTCCTGGCACATACTTTTTCATGTGTAAATTATTATGAGAAACTTTTAACATTACATTTATATTTTCTTATTTTAATTTTTAAAATATCAATCTCAAAACCAGCAATTTTGATCAGGGTTAGACCAAGAATAATCCTGTTAATAGGGATTATAATTGTCAAAAATGTAAGGACACTAATGCTAATTTTCCAGATTTTATTGTATTATTTAGAAATAGTTGACCAATGCAGAAGCCAGCATACCAATTTATTGGTAGTTAAAAGTCATAAAATGCAATGTATAAAATCTCAGATTCTCATAAATATGAAATTGGTAAATAAAGAAAAACCATTGATACAATTAAAAATAAAAATATTCTTTATCTGTGTAGTTCTGTATATATATATATATATATATACATACATATACATATATATATACATACATATACATATATATATACATACATAAATACATACACACACACGCACACACACACACACACACACACATATATATATATATACAAATATACAAACATACATACATATATGTGTGTGTGTTTGTGTGTATAATCTTTTTATAATTTATTGGTATTTTGACTCTGGGAAAGTCAATACCTTTTTGCTCTTTTATAATTTTTGTATTTTATTAGAATTTTTTATTAACAATACAATTATAAATGGAAATGAGACATAATATATACCAACTATATATGCAATACGAATATAATACAAATATATGTATATTTACAAAAATTTTATATACAATAAATTCATATACAATTTACATTTTGTGATAGTTTTCAAAACAATTTTTATCAATGCATAATGTTACATCACAAGTTTTGCATACTACTGTTGATCTTTTTTGTATTCCTTGCTTATGGCAAACAACACACCTTCTTCTTAATTTTTTATCAATTGGCCAATGCATTTCTTCTTGACGAATTCTTTTAGTAGAAATAGGGGACGATAGTAGTGCTGGTTTTCTGGAAGGGGTTGAATAATTTTCTAAGTCTATAAGAGAACGAATTAAATTCATCCGGAAAGATTTATGAGTAGTTTCTTTTCTGACTTTTTTGTATATAATGAATGCATTTAAAACGCTCAAATCTAATAAATGAAAAATAATTTTTTTGTCCATTTCAATGTTCTACGACCAAACGTGTAGGTATTGGCCATCCTATCGCTTTTATCAACGTAACCCATATGCTCATTATAGTCAAAAACAATTTTGGGTTTTTCTTTTTCTTCATTTCTAATAAAACTCGGATTATGCATGTTGCTTAACATGTACACTTCGCGTTTGTCCTTCCAACACATTGCTGTCATCCCACTGCAAAAACGGACACAAACGTCACCTTGCTTTAGTTTTATATTTGAAAGGTCTTTAGGGAAAATTTTTCTATTGCTTCTTATTGTGCCACAGGAATTGATTTTCTTTTCTAGAAGATCGCAAAAAAGTTCCGGTGAAGAAAAAAAATTATCCATATATAATTTATGGCCTTTATTCTTCACGGAATTCGTTAATTTTGATACCACATTATGGGAAGCAGAAATTCCTGGATTCATTTTATTTTTGTCCTTACCTAGATATACTTCCATATCAAAAGTATAGCCATATTTGTCTGCTAATTTATAAAGCTTAATTCCCCACTGCTTTCTTTTTTTAGGAATATATTGCTTGAATATCACTCTTCCTTTGAATTTTATAATGACTTCATCAACTGCAAGTTCTTCAGACGGATGATAGTGCTCCTTAAAAGATTTATTTAAAAAATCAAAAATCGTTCTTAATTTCCACAATCTGTCATATTCTTCATCTAGTTTTGGTTTTTTCTTATTATCTGTAAAATGTAAAAATCTCAATACATTAAAAAATCTATCGCGGGACAAAATTTTTCTAAAAACAGGAGTTTCAATCAATTCATCTGTCGACCAATAATCTTTGATGTTATCTTTATCTATATGACTTATTAAAAGAATAAGTTCTAAGAATTTTTTTAATTCTGCTGCATCAATATCAGTCCACTTTGTCCCATGTTTTCTTTTTTTATTTTCCGGATGTAACTCTAATATTTGGGAAGCATATCTATTTGTTTCATCTGCAATAAAGTTTAAAATTTCTTCTGAAAAAAATAAAAAAATTCGTGCTCCTCAACTAAATCCTTTATTTGCTCAGAAATATCGTAATCCCCCGTAAATTTAAAAATGAAAGGCTTATCATCTGCTTTAGCCTTACGCCAATCAAAATCAAATGATACAGAGGAATTTGCATCATTGTTGCCGACAAAAAAACTAATATCCTTGCATTCAGATTCATCACAGCAATCAGAATCACTGTCTGCAAAATTTTCTTCTTCTAATTCTTCCAATAAATTTTTAATTTCTTCATCAGTCAATCCTTTTCGACGTGAAGCCATCAAAATATTTTTTCTAGCGACGAAAAAAGTAACTGATTGCAATGAAAAAATTTGCTAAAGTGAGGATGAAAATGCTTCCCTTTTAAAAAGAGGTGCCAATAAAATCGTTTTCCGCCAAAATTCTCCACTCAGACAAGTCCCCAATTTTTACGATTTTGCACACAAAAGAGCAGCAATTAAATCGCACTCAACTGCCCGAGGAAATTTGAGCGGGAAAAAGTCAGGCGCTTGAAAGGGGGAAAAAATCCATGGTACAACTGTTGTACCACAGCCGTCCTCTGAGACACTCACTTTCGTGGTACAACAGTTGTACCACCGGGACGAAAAAGTTAAAATTCAAAAAGATTTTAAAAACTATTGAATCCATTTTACTGAGAAATCTTGGAAGCATAGGACTTCGTATGTCTTCCGGAGACAATGAATGTCATAGATGGAACGTAATCGTTGGCAGTATCCAAAAGTTATTGAAAACTACCGTCGAACCAATCAGACAATAATTTTCTTCTTCTCCATTAAAAGTTTTGAAAATATTTTTTCTCTTGATTCCTTGACTCTACATTCTTTTTCAAGACGTAATATAAAAGAGATCTTTTCCAGAATGTCTTGCTCATACTGCCACATTGGATTTATATAGCTCTACGAGATTCACAAGTCCTTGCTCGTTCCTTTCCGTCTGGATTGTTGTAAGAGACTGCTTCATGCCACTTTGCTTACTGTTTCACAAAAATTAACCGTGCAAGTGTTGTAGGCAGATGCATTTGGAAAGAGATTTGCTATTGGCTTCGGAAATACCAGTCACCAAGATGCCGTCGAAGTATTGGAATAAAAAACTAGGCGCTTCAAATGACTTCGGTCTTATGATTGTCAAAAGAAATAAGACCCGTCTTGTAGTCAGTGTACCTGACTGCGGATAGAGAGGTCCTAGGTTTGAATTCCTGTTCGGATATGGATGTATTTCTTTTCCTTTCTCCTGTCTTTCTCCTTTCCTTGTATGAATGGTTGGTGAATAGTTGCCTACCCTGTAAACGAGCACATGTGGCATGTGTGTACTGAGGAAGTCGGACTCCTCTCCAAATTACGGTTCAGTTGTAAAAGTGGAGGAGTGTACTCGGTATTGTCAACCTATTTGGCACAAGACAGAAATAACACTAAAAGAAGTAAAAATTTCGAGTTCTCTTTTGCAGGATGTATTTTTTTTTCAGACAACAGAGGGTAGAAAAAAAAGAAGACTTCGGTACACCGGACTCTTCTTTTCTCACGATGATTTATTTACGAAGATTGGAATATCAAACGTTTGTTCATTTTCATGTCATCACAAGCCACATGAGCTTTATTTTCTTTTCAACTGAACATCAAATGAGTGAGACGAGTCTCTTCCACGTTTGATTTGACCAGTCTGCAAATGTGGGTCTTTGAAACGAGACTTAGTAATAAAGAATTTCGTTGGACGCAAATCAATTATTCATGCCGTATGGAATCTTTGGAAACCAGAAATTCATGCCATAAAAATGTTAGTTGGATGTGAACAAGCTGTATGATTTGTACAGTCATTCAGATCCAGGGAATCTTTGGAATTCATCCTTAGGTCTCGAGTCTTGTTCCACATTACCTGGTATCACTGGTGGAAATTCCCACTTCAACAAATAATAGTCCATCATGTCAAATTCTCCAAAATATTGTGGACAAAGTTTCTTTTTTTCTGAAAATGTTGAACTCAGTAACAAGAACAAGTAAGGACGAGAATTAAAAACTTTCATTTCATTTGAACTCAATTCTTTCTTTATTTTTCTGCTTGGCATGTTGATCATTAATTTTATTCTAAAAATCAGAATCTAGTAGTTCGGCAAATGCATTTATATATACAAGATTCCGGAAGTCAATGATAATAATATGGGTCTGATCTTTTCCTGTTCAACTCTTTCAAAACTTCGATTGCAAAGTGTGGTCTGTGTATCTTAATTTCATTTGAACAAGTTCGAGCTGATCAGAATCATGTCTTTGGGATTTGAAAAAGCTCAAAAATAAAATGACAAGTGAAGACCTAATCGTCTCCATCCAATTTGAGGAAGAAAGCGAAAATCAAATTTGACTTGCACACTTCTGTTGAGGACATTCTTAAGGATATCTAAATGCTTCAAAATCTGAAAACAATGTGTGTATGTTCGAGCTCCCCTTATATACGAAATATACTGGAAGCCCTTAGCAGCAGCAATATCTTTAGTCCTTGTTTTCAAAGTTGTCCAATTGTACAGTGAATCTTCTCCTGGGGTACGGCATTCTTTTCTAATGCAAGTTAAGAGAAAGTAAGACAAAGTAAGTAAAGTAATATGTGTGTCATTCAAAACACCAGTTCGTTTTGAATGACTCTGTTGATAACATACATTTCTACCACTAAGCAATGACAATGTTATTCCTCTAATTCCAGGGTTTTCATGTGGCATTTACATTTACATTTTCAGTCTTCTTAATTCACCAATGCATTAAATTTCGGACAAATGTAAATGCCTAAATTGTGATTTGGAATATTTATTTATTTCTTTTCGTATCGACCGCCTATGTGAAACACTACGTCTTTTTCCTTCTTCTACATTCAGCTGTAAAAAAATTGAGCGATATCTTCAAGATTATTAAATTATTTCCCGTCCTGTTCCTTGAACCTTCCTGGAAACCTTAATCCGAGACTCCGTTTGCTGGAATACTTTGCAATGCGTCAATTTTTCGGACTCGGGTAAATTTGCTGAAAGTAGGATCGAAATCCATATGCACTGGATTTTCGCTGGTAGCTTCTGACAAGACGAGCTCTCGACACAGGAAATTCCGTTATTGAACAAATCTGTCCATGTTCATGCAAATCTTTTCCATTTTTCTTTGCGACAAAGTAGAACATCTTGTAACGTGTGTCTAAGATCTCTTCTCTATTTATTCTGACAGACGAGTTCTCTTCTTCCAAACAAAGGTCTCTTTTCATTAACATTTTGAATTGATCACAAGTTCATGAATAAAGTGATTCAAGCGTCTGCTCGATATGAATTAGTTTATGTTCCAAACGACGTTTCTTGAACATCAAGAGAACAAAAGAATCATTTAATGTCCATAGAAAATTCCATACTTTAATTCTTCAAATTGTACAATAAAACAAATTTGGAACGAAACAAAAAGATGATCATGTGTGAAATGAGTAGAATAAACGGTATCACTTGAATGGCCTTCAATGGTAATTTGGAAAAAAATTGTGAGTAATTTTTCCTGTCTTCGAATGAGCCTTATCAACATAATGATCTTTTAATTCAATGGCAAACACGGAAAAAGTAATCGTAAATAATTTTTCATTTATTTGGATGAAGCTTATCAATATGGTCTTTCGCTTCGTTGTTATAAAATTAATCAGAAAAGATTTTAATTGTAAATTTGGAGTCTGAAAAATAAATTTCGTGCTACGAGATTATTTATGATATCGGAATTTCGAAAAAGCATTTATAAGCGTAATAACTTATTATTTTCAAATGCGTCTATCAAATATTTAATGTGAAACAATTTATTTTGGTTTTTCCTACGAGATTGAATCTTAGCGTTCTGTTCATATGAAATTAATTGGAAGGTCTTTAAAATTGAGTATGATGTCGGAAAATTGTGTGTTTAATGATGTTCAGATGGATCTTATCAACCGAATGATCTTTGATCTTACAAGTAACCTTATGATTTTCAACTGCATCGATCAGGTATTCAATTAGAAACAATTTTCATTAGAATTTTTCAGTGCGTTTTCGAAAGGCCGAAATCAATTCTTTCGCGTTCTATTTATATGAAATTAATCTGGATGTATTTTAACTTTAAGTAAAATTTTGTAAAAAAAAAAAAAAATTAAAAAAAAAAAAAAAAAAAATACGTGCGTTTTATTTAATAGTTTTTAAGTAAACCTTATGAGCCAAATAATCCTTGCTGTTATTTGCAATTTTATAATTTTCCTCTGTGTTCGTCAAAAATTAAATATGAAACGATTTAATTTTCCGTCAGTTTCTACAACTGAAATCTATTTGTTCGTACTCCGTTTGTATGAAATTAATTCTCTGTGACTTTTAAAACTTAAGTACGATGTCGAAAAACTTGGGGGGGGGGGGAAATGTGCTGGGCATTTTTAATATTTTTAGATGTCTCATAAAAGAATATTCTTTAATTTTTAATTATAATGTGTTAAAGTGCTTGTGATTCTTCTTAAACTTTTTTCAAACACCTTTTCAATTGAAACTGTCATTTCTGATGTTGAAAAATTGTCATTTTCCATCTTCATTATTATGTAAGCTTGAATAAAATAAGCTGGTCCAAGTCTTGTCATTCCCATCCATCCAAGATTATTTCGTTAATTCATGGAATTAAAAAAATCACCTAATTCAGGTCTGGCCGTTCCATCAGTCCGAGAATAAAGTAAAGCTAGATCACTAGATTCAAGGCATTGAACTTGGTTTATTGAAATCCAGAGACTATGAGAAACGAGAAGAAATAAGAAAGAATCGAATATTTTGAAGAAATGAACATGTCACTCAACTTTAAAATCATGTTCGTTCGCATCACAATGTATCTCATTGATTTACGAACTTGCATAAATAATTTTTTTGAACCAAGTGTGGAAAAAAAATATTAAGAAGCCGGTGTTTTGTTCACATCGCAATGTTTCCCATCGACATTTCCTAATAAAATTTTTTTCTATCCGGCATTCACGGAATATCTTCATTTTGTAAACACAAGACGTAGTTACTTCGCACTAGGCTATCATGTGCATGGGTTAAGTAACTCCATAACCTACTTGTTCCGACCGTCAAGTTGAATGTATCCCTGGACCAACAGACCTATAACCATAACGTTCGTCGGAAGTCAAGTAGCAACTCGAAATCGGCAGTGAATTGATTATAACGCAAGTCTGAAATGCTTGAGAATGAGATTCCACTATATCTATAAAACTGCTCTCATTTTTCTACGATTGAAAGATGAAACGATAAAAAAGTCCGTGAACTCAATGATTTGAAAAAAATTATGGAAAAGAAATAAAACTTTGCCTCCCAACTTTAAAACAAGTTCGTTAAAATGCTGGTATTTTGGTTCACGGGGTTTGCACGAAACAATCTTTTTAATCGATAAAAATATATCAAATTGTTTGGTATGAAAAAACTATTAGATTTTTTAAAATGTTGGAAATTATTGGGAAAAGCGACCAAAGGTTCTAAGAAAATATTGAAAGTTTCATCATTTTTTCTGAAAGGAAAATTTTATTTCCAAGTCTTCAGACGTTGCTCCGCTTCATAAAAATGTTCAAATTATTTAAATGTACACTTAACATGAGAAACAAAAAAATATTAAACCAAAGTTATTTTCTTTCGTATAGGAAAAAGATTATTACAGTATTAATTTCTTAGAGCAAATAATGTTGTTCGGAGATTATTTTCTGCTCAAAAGTATATTGCATTTATCAAATATAATTTGCTCTTTATTTCGCAAATGAATGGTAAAATTTAATATTTAAATAAAAAATAATTTTCAAATACATGTAAAATTCAGTATGATTTATTTTAAATGAATAAATCGAAAATGGCGAAGATAAGTGATGATCAAAATTTTTAATGTACATTTGAATAATTTAAATTGAAATTTAACATGATACAAATATTATTATATTTCTTAAAAGCAAAATGATACTATTTTGGAGTATGAATAAAGTCTTTCCAACATGATTTTCGTAGAGAAAGTGAAATGAATTTTTATTATATTAATTCTTTATTCATGCACAATCGATTCGAAAGTATTAATGCTCGGATAGAAATCATACCAACCAATATACACAATCAATTCTAGGTGATTTCAACAATTAGTTATGGTTTATTTTCAAACGATCAAATTGCAATTTGGAAAGACAGTGGCAGTTAATGAATTCATTTCATTTCATTCTCAGTTCCTTTTTTTTTCGGCATGGAAAAAATTCGAAAGGGCACCGGTGCACACACGTATTTAGACAGACTATATAACATTAGAGTCCACCGACCGATGGCAGAGAGGTTAGTTTCCCTAACTTCGTTGCAGTAAGATATGGGTTCGAATCCTGGTTTGGAAATGGATGCTCCCTTCTGCTTGTGTATTTGTCTTTCTTTATCCTATCGATTTCGGGGGGAATATGGCACACCCACAGGATGCCCCAATGTATAAGATGCCATCATCTTCGCCCATTATAGCACTGAATAGGTATATCCTAAGAACAGCGGGCATTAGAAAAAAAAGCATCATAGATTCCAAATTAAAGAAACTAATAGAAGCTTTCTGAAGTTTATCAGAAATTTTGACTACAAAAATACATCTAAATATCCCAGAGAATACAGGTCTAAGTAATACTGAAAGCTCCCAGGAAATTGAAAAGTATTTCAACCAAAGTTAATAATGTAGGTAACTAAATTTGCAAGACTATAACAATAACATAAATATTGAAGACTATTCCTATCTACCGCATATTAATATTACAAACTTGGAGAAATTTAAAGATCTACCAAATCAATCAGGGAGACTAACTTCGAATTAATCAGAAGTTTATAATGGAACTGTTTTTTAATACTTTTTAAAATGTTTTGAATTTTATATAATTTAAAACAAATTTATATAAAATAATATGCTTTTCATAATTTGAGTTTGTTCCTATAAAAATATTTAGAAGAAAAAGACTTATATATAATATTATTTACTCTCCACATAAATAAGAAACTCCAACATAATAAGAAACTGGCATAGTGAAACATAAGAAGTAATCTTAAAAATTGAGTATTTCAAATGGATGATTTTATTTACTCGGATATTTTTGCTTTCGAATAGGAATAATAGTTTTAATAAAAACAGGTCCTCAGAGCATATTCAATAATAGTAACTCATACATTATAGAATAGATACGTGTCAAAGGAGCTCGTTCCGTATTGCTTCTTTTGCAACTTCAGAGTGGCTTTTGAAGGTCATAAGGTATTTTGACATTTGGTATTTGTCCACAAGAATAATTTTATTAACGAAACTGCTGTTAAACTAGCAAAATAACTAACAGATAAATTTTTTTCCTGGATTCCATTCGAAGATTTAAAGATGTTCCACAGAAATAAAATAAATCATATCTATGCCTCTTTAAATATACATTTAGTCAATACAACAGCATAATTGAAAATAAACCGGCGTGAGGTACTTAATGTGAATCGCTTACCTATCAAAGGGAATACATTTCATTTTCTATATTCATAACTTGAATGTTAATTACTCCACCCTTTTACATCACTTTAAATTAACAGAGTCTGAAATTTGTCAAATATGCAGGGTCTGCAATGATATAAATCATATATTATTTCACTGTTATTAAATTACATACCAAAGACACAGTCTTCTGTATGTTCCTTAGCAAATAATCTGGATTTCAAACAAAGACAGAAAATGATAGTGAATAAATCGGTCTAATAAAAGATTTTTCCAATTCCTTTCCTCAGTGTGCATATTCTGAACAGAAATTAATTTTGTAGGAAAATGGAGGCTGTATCCTCACTGTTTATAATGGATGACATTAGTCCTGACGTAATTCACTACTAAGTTTCTCCAAGCAATCGTTTCTAATGTTGCCATAACATGGGAATTCCCGTAACCAATATATTTTGGTGATATCTCTAATAAGCTTTCTGAAACTCGTTAACCTGAAATATTAAGTTTTAAATAAGAAATAGCAATTTAAATATCTATCGCTCAAAGCAATGGCGATTCAACGATAATTGGCCCTTAACAACGACTGCTTAGAAACTGTTGCTACATTTGACGTCATACTAAGGCCCTTAACAATGACTTCTTTTAAAGGGTTGCTAGGTTTCGACGTCACACTAAAGTCGTCTATTTACATATTAATTCCCTCTACATTTTGTCACTTTATATTTTGTTTGGCAACAATTACTTTCAGCAGTTTTTGAAATGCTATTTAAATTCTTCGCGGTTTTGAAAGTTCGCTTTTTTCAATCTATCCCTTTCTTTTTAAATATTTAACTATTTGCTTTAGTAATATTTATTAAAAATGGAATCTCTGTATAAAAAGAAAAGCTTACAGTTCTCTGGTTTCAGTAGAGACATGAAGAAAAAGGAATTGCTTGAATCAAGAAAAATCTTAAGGCACCAACGACTTAGTGTCCTAAGATCTATCACCGAGGAAAGTAAACAGGAACAGGAGAGCTGCATTCCAAAATTAGGTATATATATATATATATATATAAATTGTGTATTTTTCTTAGTTAATTTTTTAAGTATATTTTTCTAAAACTTAATTCTACAAACATATTAAGGAATTCTTATTATAGTCAAACTTTATTACGTGAAAATTAAGGGAAAAAATTCTAAGTATTTAAGTAATAAAATTTGTATTTGAATATTGAGGAGAAAAATATTAAATGAGTTTTAAAGTTTATTACTTGTTCAGCTATTACATATTCATTTTAGTCTTTATTTAGACTTCATTCATTTTGACCGTTACATTTTCCATCTTTGCTTATTGTTTTTAAAGTTACTGAATATTCATGTTTATGCCTTTTTAAGTTTTTAAATATAGCTCTTTTTTAAGAAAGTATGATGTGTAAATAGGTTTAAATAATTACTTTTTTAAATATCTTGAAATAAAAAAATCTCGCTCTTAATAAACAACTAAACATAGTCATATTTTGATTATTTTATAAAATCATTTACAAACATGAACATCGTGTGAAGATAATTGTAAGGTGTGAATAAAAATAATTATAAATTGTTTTCATTATGTGTGTTCACAGTAAACCTTCTGTTTAGATGCTTAAAAATATCTGATCATTAGTCTTCACTCTAAAAATTGAGCATAATCCTAGATAATAAAAGGGTATATATATGTGTGTGTGTATATATATATGTTTGTGTATAATTATCAATTAATGATTAGTTTTAATTTTTAATCTTTGCTTATTAAAAACAATTAATAGGTGTAAAGACTACAGGAATTCCTACACGTGCTGATATGTTAAAAAAATGGAAAGAAGAAAAGCTATTGAAACAACAAAGACAGCAAGAAATAAAAAAGCCACCTTTTAAATTTGGTGCTGCTCTTAAAGTTACTAATCCTAGTGTTCAAATTTGTGGATCCAAATCAAAAGTATGTATATTCAGTGAACTTTTAAACTGACATAAAATACAATAGAAGTCTTTTAATTTTTATTGTTAAAATGTGTTTACATTTGCTTTAGTTATCAATAAACTATCAAATTGTATTGAAAGTAGTTTTTTGAATGCGTAGACAAAATTTTAATTTATGAAACTTTAAATATTAAGTCTTAAAGTCCATAAAAAGCCTTTATTCAATTTCTGTTATTGTATTTATAATGATTTTCTTTTCTGACTATCAACTAAGTAAATTTAACTTATAAAATTTTGAGTCGGATTTAGTTAATATACTTTAAATTTTAGCTTTATTCAACATTGTGTGTGAATTGTATTTCAGTTAATTCTTATAACTGAAAAATCTTAAGAACTTCATTTTAGTTTTTTAGTTTCTTGATCTTGTATGGCTGTATATTTGTAAAGATTTTTCTCTATTATATGAAATGGGAGAACTTAATGGTATACTTGCAGCCAATAACCATTTACATTGTAAATTACAATAAAAAAGTATAAGAGGAATTTGTTTAAAATTCTCATTCCAAAAACATGAAATTTTACCTTCTTGTAACAAATATTTCTTACAAAATATGTTGGAATTAAAAGGTGTGAATAGTTAAAGAAATTTCACAATATAAATACATATAACTACTGTTATAAACAAATACATAGAATTCTAAATTTTTCTAAAATACAGTTAATGCTTTTTCTTCAAAAAGCCATAATATTCTAATAAAAATTGTCTTGTATTTTAATTATTAGTTAAATGTTATTAGATACTTAAAATGTGAATGACTTTTTATATTAAACATATAACTTAAATAATGGTTAATATTTATTGGTAAAACTGAGTATTATGGTCTCACCTTGGCTAAATTTTTTTTCGCCAAGGGCCTGAGACGGGTGTTTTGGAAATTGATTTGCAACCCAAAAAGAATGCCAATCGATCTGTAATTGGCGCAGAAAAATGGCGGGAGTTTCACCCGACTAGAAATTCCCCCTTCCCTCCCCTAAAACTAAATGCCGGTTTTCCCCATATTTCGAATCGCTAATACTAACCGCATGCAAGAAAACAGTGATCGTAATAAGAATTTTTTAAAAATTCTATTTAAAAATATTTCAGGATTAAAATTAAGTAAATAATAGCAAAAATAATTACATTTAATATTTAGTTAAAAACAAATAAAAAAATAGAATTTCAGCTATTAAACACATAATGTTACAAATCATTACTACATAAAAGTAAACAAATCTAGAATAATTTTAGAGCATAGATTTTATAGTTTTGTTTTTTATTGGAAATTTAATTACATACACTTCTAGAAATTCTACATACCTGCAGAAAATAAAATTCTTACCTACATTTTTCATCTGGCGCTCTACACCCACAGCAAAATCAAAATTGAATATAAAATACGGGATTGAAAATCCGGCGCTATATCCACAGCAAAGAAAAAACTAATATAAAAGACAGGATAAAAATTCCTTCGCTATATTCTCAGCGAAATACAAAACGAATATAAAATTATTGAAATTTTGGCACTATATCCACACAGCGACATAAAACAAATAGATAGGATTGAAATTCCGGCACTATATCCGACCCGAAATAAAAAAAAGTGTATATAAGAGCTAATATTTATATTATACGCTACATCCGAAGTGAAATAAAATATAAATATGAAAAAACAGGATTTAAATTACCGTGCTTTACAGCCGATAAAAAAATCCAAAATAAAAATGGCTAGCGTTTCCAGGATATTCGGACGATATGCATAGTGACACATTTGGCAATTAATCACTTTTGGTGATTTTATGGCGAAAAAACTTGGCGATGAAAAATAATTGCCAAATTTTACCGATTAGGTGACTTTTTGCTCAGACGGTGGCGACCTTCTGAGATTTACGAGGTGAGACCATAATACTCAGTTTATAGCCTATTTATTTAAAAGGCTGACATTTTATAATCTGACTAGTAATTCATGTTATATACTAAAATATTTTCTCTAATTTCTAATAAGTGAATAGCTTTGAAGTTAAATAAATTGTATAGTTAAATTATGTATTTCTTTAAAGGTTTCCCAGACTTCAAAACCTGTATCCACCACTTTGAAGACTTCTCAGATCTCAAAAATCGAAACTGTTTCTCAAAAATCTGTTGCTACTAAATCTTCCCAGTTAAAAAATACTCAGTCAGTGAAATCTTCTTCACTCAAACCTAGTCAAAAGGTGAGTTTTAAAACATTTAAATTATTAACAGAGATGCTGTGTAATCTAGGATATCATATTCTGAGTTTTATCTTTTTTGAGGGTTCATTTTCTTATGAATATAGTAACTTGGCTTCTGTTATGTCATAGATATAGAGACATAAGAATTATGCAGAAAATTCTATTTTGGCAACCTTAGTATTTACGTTATTGTGCATGTCACAATAAATCATCTTGGCAACATTTCTTTGCCAAAAGGATTCATAGTTTGTCGTCCTGGTTTATACAGAATCTGTGTCAAATCATTAAACAAAATGGTAAATTAATCTTTAGTTTTATGTTTAGATGTGGAATAAATTTTTTATCAATCTCTTTACATATATATTTAAAACACCTTAACACTTGATTTTATTTTTAATAGTTATTAACTCTTAATTCCTACAATATTTTTCTGGCTTAAAAAAAAATAAATGTTGTGATTATGAAAACCTAAATTTTTTAAGAACTTCAAATATTTTATGAAAACTTTAAAAAGGGAATTCCGTGTACATTTGACTTGAGTAAATAGTTTAATAGCTTTTTCATAAAAAATCTATCCATACAAAATATAACCTACACTACTTAATTTATATTGTAGTTGTTTTTAACTCTGCTTATTAAGTTTTCACCAATACTATTTGACTACCACACTAGACCTACAATATCTTTTATTGAAACAGCTCAAATTTCCATTTTTGATCTAAGGAATTGGAAATAAAAAATTTAAACTTTTGCCTATTTGCCTTGAAAACAAGTATTTTTTAAATACTGCTGATTTGATGCCCTTAAAGCAGATATGAAACGAGTAGATCTTGTTGATATAGAAACTGTTGCTGTATAGGAACAATAATAGGACTTATGTTATATCACTTGTCGATGGTGAGCCCATACAAGTCATATTTAAATTATTCTGTGAAAACTTAAAAATTAAAAATATTTAAATTTATTTCTTTTAACAATTTAGTCATGGCAATTTAATAATACTTATTTATAATTATTTAATATCTTGTTGACAAAATAGAGAAATTGATTTCTTTTTTGGTTAGAATCATTGTTAATATTTTTATATTAGAAAGTCCAGACTAGTTGAAGCTTCCCAGCTAGTTGAACATTTGCATTTTTATAATCATAAAATCCAACTATCTTGTGATTTTCAATTTATTCTCAATAATAACAGAAGTTAAAATATTAAATAATGAATAATTTTAGTTTAAGTATAATAAGACAAGTTGTGTGTGTGTTTTGTAATTAAGTATCTAAATTATTGTATTTAGACAGTTAATCTATATTTAAAATTGTTTTATAAGGAATCTGCATCCACTTTGTCAACCACAGCTCAGGGGAAAAAGTCAGTGCTGCAACAATCCACTTTTAAACCGGTTTCATCTTGCCTCAGAAGCAATGCAAAGAATTCTCAGCCATTCAAAGCAAGTCAATTTATTTTTTATCTTTATATTTTATGAAATTATACTAATAAGATTCTGTTTTTAAAACTTTACATTTATTAAATCTATGAATCATTAGTTTCTTAAAGTTATAAGATCACTAAACAGTGAAAGATCTTATTTGCATTTATAATGGTCAATTTTCAAACTATTCCTTCACACATCACATTCATTTTCTTGATTTATTATAAAAAAATAAAACGCTTTGCTAGGTAAGTACCAATGTGGCTATTGAACTTTTTTTAGTCGCTTAACAATAGGAAATATTTATTGAATTATCATCATGAAAAATTCTCCCAATATAATATCAATATTTCTCAATTTCAAGCAAGACTTTGATAGATGTTCATTTGACTTTTAGCTTAGCTGACAATAACAATTAAATTAATGGAAATTTCCTTATGTGTCTTAAGCCTTTTGTCTAGCAAAATGAAATTTTTGATGCTTCTCATAGTAAGATTGGTATTAAGCAAGGTGAGATTCTCTGTTATTACTTATTTTAGTACTACAGTTCACTGTTTATCAGATTTGAGAGGTTCTATTGCTACTAAAATCTATTCATTTATATGCTTTTGCTGATAGTATTTTAAATTTGTTATTTAGGAATGAACTTCATGTTAAAGGAAACAAAAAGAAGATGTACAAAAACTATTAGAGATCTATAATAATATGATTGGGGAAGTTTAGGCTTTAATGAAAATGAATATAAATTAAATATAATATTTGAGAAGAAGAAATAATAATAAACTTGATTATCTATATATAGTCAAAAGCAAAAAATTCATTAGATTTAATAAATCTTATTGTTTAATATGTTTGTGGATCATTTTAATATCAAATTTGAATGTTAAAAGAGTAAATTAAAATACTTTTTAAAAGAAGTGTGAACTTTTAAAAGGAAAGAACTCCATAAGAAGACTCAAAGAAACAATGATTTGACAATGTTAGCAGAAACTTACTCATTGTGAAAATAAAGAACTGGAAATCTAAGGGTAAGAACAAGAAAGTTCAGAGTGACTTTGTGTAATAAGTTGAGGCTATCCCAGGCTGTGAGGTTATCAAAGAAGTTATGTTACAATTATAATTCTTAAATTTATATTTGAAATTTATAACTTTATTTGAACTAGTTGACTTTTGAACATTGTAAGTTTGTTTAATGTTTTTAAATCGTATAATGTATAAAAAATGCAAAGTTCTGTGTATTCCTGTATATAATTCACAGCGGCATATTATCTGCAAGACCTTTTTTTGGGAAAAGAGAAAAAGCATTGCCTAATCTGCAGCATGTACAACTTGTGGCAATTTTTCCGTCGAATGTTTAAAACTTTATACTGTGCGTAAAGTGTTGCCATATAGAATAAAAAAATGCGGTATAATTAAAAATATATTACAGAAAAATATTTATGAAAAAGATGTTTAATGCAGTTGAGGTGAATCCAAACAGAAGAAAAAGCGACATCAATCAAGATCTCCAAAAAGATTCTAGTAAAACTTAAACATTTTTAAAACTCTAATTAAGTTAAAGAAATTGTTTTCAAACTGCACATTAGATACATTTTCTTTTGTACTGTGCATGCTTTGTTTTTTACCTTACATTAACATGTCTGTCATCATTTTTTATTTTCCTAATTTAAAATTTGCTTT
Source organism: Latrodectus elegans (assembly GCA_030067965.1). NCBI lineage: Eukaryota > Metazoa > Arthropoda > Arachnida > Araneae > Theridiidae > Latrodectus > Latrodectus elegans. Next base: position 10,772,362 of record CM057814.1, read on the forward strand.
GTAACTTATAAATGTTTTGGCTTCTAAATAACTATAAAGAAATTCAAATGTTTCCAGAATGAAACATCTAGTCACACACTGTGAAGACAGAAGGTGAAATTATGTTAGCTGATTGCAACTGTAATATTGTTTCAAGGAACTGTATTTATTCTGGAATATAACTGGAAAATACTGATTTTAGTTAAAATAAATAATCTGTTTACTTCATGAAACATAAATGTCAAAGCTTTATTGTAAGCTTTTCTGATTGAAAATGTTTCTTTTTCAGATTATCAGTGTGTAATACTCGCAACAAAATTTGAAGCTTTTTAACATTTAATCTGTGAATTATATACAGGAAGATATGATAGTTTAATTATTGATAGCTCCTGATATTTACATAGATTTTATTTTTACAGCCTCTTTCATTCAAGCCAGCTTTCAACAAAAATGTGAAGTCTAAAGAAATAATTCGTAAGTAAATATTGTGAAGAATAAAATATAAGTGTTTCCAATTCACTAAATTTGTTTATTAAGTTTGTATTATATCAAATATTAATATTTGACGTATATTTGCATGTCTTACTGCAAAATTAAAATTTTTGTCATTGAATTTTTAAATCTGAAATTTATATGCAAATTTCATGTGTAAATTTTTATATCAAAACCAAACTAAAATATATATATATATATATATATATATAAATTTAATAGTTTGTTTCACCTTATCATAGTGATTCATATTCATAGTAATTCATTTGTTTTTAATGGAATTAAAAATGTTTTTTAAATTTGTTGGAAAGAATAAAAAGTTGCTTTTAAATTGCTATAAACACTTAACTTTTCAACTTTATATCTTTAATTTTGCAATGTGATTATATGAATTATTGCAATGTGATTATTTGAATTATCAGGTGTATAAAGTAAATTATTTTAGTTAGATTACTCTAATTTAAACTGACTAATTTAACCAACCATATAAAAAATTGTTATCCATGAAAGTGAAACTTGTTCTCAGGCACAGATTTGTTTTTAAATCTGAATGAGATCTGAGAGAAAAGCTCTTGCTGAAATATATTTAGGTGTTCTCAAATAGAATTTATTAGTGTAATGTCTTAATGCAATCCTAAATAAAGTTTATGTTGAGAAATTTTAAAAGTTATATTTTGATTTTTAAATTTAATGTTGCTCTAACAAAATACAATTTCTAGTTTTTACTATGATCAAAATCTATCTGTAAAATTTATATACAAGAAATATTGTAAGGTTTGGCTCTTATCAGCTGCACATATTCCTGAAATTTTGTTTAATAAAGTATTTTGTTCACATAATCTCTTTAGCTATGTAATGCATGTTTACTTTTATCTAGGTAATTTTCACTGTTCTTTTAATGGAGCCGGATAAAATTATAAAATCTAATGATTTTTATGCATTATTAAGAAATAAGCCTTACTCAAATTTTCTTATAGTAAATTATTTCAATATATGTTTATTAACTTATTATTTTATAAGCAATAATTTTAATTATACAATAGATATTCAAGATAAATGTTTTTCTTTTTAGCTAATAGTAAAAAATCTGTCAAAAATTCAGAGGATAAATCTAGATCTACTTCTGACGATCTTCCAGATGATCAAACGTCTCAAATCTTTGATTGTAATATCAGTCACATTGAACCCAGAAAGTCATTTGCACCAAAAAATTTTACATTTTGTGCCCCTATTAAATTGGATATTTCTTGTTTTAATATTGATGGTCCATCTGCTATTTTTTCAAAAGAAAAATTTGGGAGAGAGAGAACGTAAGTCATTGTTCATTTAAAATTACTAATTTTACAAGAATTTATTTTTCTCACAATTAATTTTAAATAATGTTCCTTTTCAAAAGTCTAAATTGGCAAGGTTTCTCAAGTTCTGGTAATAAAAAAAATTAAAAAATCAGTTTTAATATTCTATAAACTGTAAAAATCTTTTAAAGTTTATTTAAATTACTTTTGAAACAGTTACCTTTATTAATTATTAAAAAATATTAAGAATGATTATTTTAAGATTTTATTGCTTTCAGATTATATATTTTGAAGTTACCTTTCAAAGCAGTTAATTTGTTGAAGTGAAAATCTTGCTTATTTTTTTAAGTGATTGATTTATTTATCTGTGTTTTAGTTTTTTCTCTGTATTTTGATTATTGAAAAATTTAGTGGTTAATTATCTGTCAGTATTTAGCAAAACTTTAATTGAAAAAAAATAATTTGATTTATGAATATCTCTTTAGAATAAAAAAAATTTGAAAATTTTTATTCTAATTGTGAATTTGATTATAATGTTGGGATGTTTTCTTTTTCTAGATCTACACCATTGAAAGAAATAAACCAAAACTCAGAACAAGTCAAAAGTTTAAAAACTCCTTTATTGAAGGAACCTGATCAAAGTCTATGTACACCATTAAACAATAGAGATCAAAGTAATGGCTCAACCTCTTCAAAAAAAACAAATCTTCGAAATTTTAAACTAGATTCTATAGGAAAAATAAATGATGTTGATGTGTGCCAAAAGCAAACTTTGCTAAATGTAGATATTAAAGAACTAAAAAATATATCAGACAAACTTACTTCAGAAAGAGAATCAGTTTTAGAAGCTATAAATAATAAAAATTCTATGAATATCAATATAAATCCCATTGAAGTAAATTCTTTTGAGAAAGAGCAAAATTATTCCAAGAATGACTCTCCTGACTTTGATAAATTCCTGGCAGAGCATGGAAATGAATCATTGGATACATTCTTAACTGTACCTGAAAATTCAATAAAAGAAAAAGTTTCAGACTTGAATTTAACTGAGACAAAACTGTCAAAAAAATCTACAGGTAACAAGATTGCATTTTTGTTAATGTTCCTACTTCAGGACAAGAAATTTTCTTTTAAATAGTTTTTATTTTGTTTGGCAATTTAATGTTTGCAATTAAGAATTTTTAATATTTTTGTTTTTACTTTTAAAAAAGCTGTCCAGTTTCATGTGTGACTGAATAAATTCAACTGTTATCTTTCTCAAAAAATATTTTAACACAAATATATGACAGTATATTACTGATAGTTTTCCCCTTTTATTTTTAGATATAGACAAGATTTTGATATGATATTTGAAATCTTCATCGTATAAAAATAATCCTTCTACAATCAGCAACTTTTAAAATTTAAGTAAATGATTAGAACTTTGTTTGAGAATAGTCTTATGAATAGGAAATTATATAGTTAAATTCTATTAAAAAATATTGTGCTGTAGAGAAACTCAACTATTGTTGCATGATATATTGTAAGGAATATATATGTGACTTTCATTACATCTTCATAAGTACTGGCTAATAATAAAACAAGATTTTTAAGTGTGCAAAAGAACGTTTTCAAAATCGTAAGTACTAAACCTGCAATTGTGAAAGTGAAACGTTTGCTATCGTTCTGTTCCATTGTTTTGCATTCTAACGTTTAACCAACATGTTATTGAGTTGGTAGCAGAATAATTACCTCTTTAGCCTTCAGTTCAATAGTTCATGTGGTTGATTTCCACTTAAGACCATCATACTTATAATGTGCAGAATAGTACTGGTGACAAACCAAACAATTGTATATATTGATGACACACTGATATAGTTTTTAGTGACTTGTTGATATACTTCTGCATCATATAATGGATTCACATTATCAAAGGAAAAAATTAAATTAATAATTTTGATGGTTGTAAATTTCTTTTTAAAATTATTAATAGTAATTTTTCATGACAAAACATTTTTAAATTTAAAAACCTTTTTAAAGACTATGGAATTTGATTTCTAGATATTAAGTTTCAAGTAGGAAAGTTCATGTGGTTATTAAATGTTTATTGCTTCTATGCTGAAACAATTATATGTTAAAATTTCTATAGCTTTTTAGCTACAATTACCTGGAAAAAAAGACTGGACTTTTAATGACTGGTTATATTGCACAAAAATCTATTACATATGTATTTTTAAGTCCTTTAAACTTTCTATCAAAAATACAGAAAATTCAAATTTTAACCTCCAAATCCACTTTCATTTCTGCATTGATTCCAAATTTAGCTTTGCTGAAGTTTTCTCAAAACTAATTGTATTGAACAAATGTGTTAGCTGACATTTTAGAAATAGTGTTGTAATTTCTTAAGTCTAGTCAGATGTCTTGATATTAGTTTATTCTGTCAGATTTTTTTGAGTAAAGTATATAAACACAAGAGCACTATATTCTTTTGAAACTGGATTGGTAACCAAATGGGTAATACTTTGGCAATTGGTTCAATAGTTTATGGGTTTGATTCTATTTCAAAAGCAGATGTTTTGCATTGGTGTAAACCTATTTTAAACTTTCTAAATTTCTAAGCTTTGATGTAATTAGTCCTCTTATACAAATGATCATTGAGCAATAAACAAACAAAACCATATGAAAGAAAATTCTTTATTTAACTAATTTCCATGACTAAAAGTTGTAAAATGAAATTTTAATGAAAAAATTGTATATATGATTAATTTCGAGAAAATTTATGCTATAAAAATTTACTTTTTCAGAACTTAAGTTATTGTTTAATGACAGGTAACTTATGTATATAAATATGTTCATATAAACTTAACAATTTATTCATAAAATTCCTGAAACATTTTTTAGTTACTAAACATGAAATGTTAATTTAAAAATACTGAGACTTTTTCTTTAGTCAAAATTTTTTTCAAAACCAAGGTAACAATACAAATTTTGAATAAAATTTAAAATGTAGTAAAATTAACTGCAAAAGTTTTTTTCTTCCTAGTCTTATTTATTTTGTTTTTTGACTTTAAGTTTTTGTATAAATGAAAAAATGTTTCTTCAGAAATCTGAAATTTTCAACATATTTAAATGTAGCTTAAATGGAATTAATTTCAATTAATCTTAAGATTGTTTTCTGAAATAGTACTATATTTTCCTGTGTATGTATCAGGGGCAATTTTCTTGGTGAATAGTTGAAAATAGTATGCTACTGATAATGTGAATGTCATGTAAAATACACAGTATGATTTAAAATGTTGTAAATTGCACAAAATAAACATTTGGAAAAAGATTTGTTTTAGTCCACCACATTGTAAAGTACAATAAACTAAGATGAACGCAGGAGATTCGAATAAAACTTATGGGTTTTTAGCTTTTTAATACTCTTATAAAATAAGGTTAGTCATATTTTAACAATAAAGTGTATTTGTTTCATTAATAATGAATTAAAGAACTTAGCATGAGAACTTTTGCTTATTGTATACTTTGTTTTACAGCTTACAATCTGTTTAAGTGTTTTTGCTATCATGTAATGATGTACAAGTCTTAAAATTTTCAGGACAAAACTCAGGTTAAGATGAAATGCAAAATGATTAGAGCCAATTACAACTGTAATATCTTCCAAGGAATTAAATAGTCATGCCATCTGTCATCTATATTGTGATATCTAAACATTTCTTTCTTTCGAAACTTTGTAAGCTTTTCTGATGGAGTATGTTTTTATAAGATTACTTGTGATGGCATATAATAAACACAACAAAATTCCTAAATTTTTAACATTTAATTTACCAATTATGTACAGGAAAATGTAATATGTTTGATATTTCTTTTTCATTTTTCTCAATGTAACTTTTGAAATTTTAAGGGTGGTGCATGAAGATCGCATTATGTAAAAACTGATTCTTTTCAAATTTAGAGATATAGAGTTTATTTTTGTTATTTTAAATATTATGAGAGAATTGCTTTAAGTCCAAAGAGTATTATAAAACCATTTTATTTAGGTTGTCTTCAGACAAAATCAAGACCAAGTTTGAAACCTAACCTTCAAAGCATCAGAGAGAGTTCAGAAAATAAGCACAATTTAGAGACGCCTAAAACTTCCAGAATATCAACTAGAAAGATTGAATTCACACCAAGAAGATCTGCTAGATTAGCAGAAAAATTTAAAAGAAGTGGTTCTTTTGAAAGTCTTCTAAATGTTGGAAGACCTTCTATAATGGATTCTATAGATCTTGGTAAAGTTTAAATTTTTATATTTCCAGTTTATTTTGAATTTTCTCAATATTTTTAATGGTTTCAGACATTTTTGTTTAGGTTATGATGTTGACAATTTTATTATATAAACTGTATCTAATAAGGATCTAAATCTATGAATTTTATTAATGTAAGTTATTTATATTTGTGAATTAAAGTAATTGAAGATTGTGTGAATAAATTTGCAAACAACTGCTCTAAAGAAAAGCTGCCTTTTTACTTTCTTTACTTTTCATATTCTGAAACTGATGTTTATTTCTTGTTTCTCTTCCCCACTCTTGTCGGTTGAGAGTTCTTGTCGTTGAGAGGCTAAATCCATAATCTCTTGACCACCTACGCAAATCCGGTAATTTGCGATTAACGTTTTGACTTGATTTTAGTAGTTTATCTTCTAATCTGGGCAAATTGTTTGCTCTGTTAATTTAAGCATAAATTCTTTATTAAATTAGCAAATGTTTATATAGCAAAAAATCTGTAAATAAAAAGGGTGATCTTTTGTCTTTTTTGGCTAAAAGCTTTCTGGGTTATTTTGGTTCTGTATTTCAATGATATAGAACTCTTATGGTTTAACTGTTACCAAATAATGAAAACATGTTTATTTTTTAAATTTAACTAAATTATGTCACAAGTTTCAGTATAAGTGTGTTAACTTTTGCAGCCATGTAAGAAAAGGTTGTTTCATATGAATATTTATCTCTGAACATTGTAATTCCATTACTCTTTTAATTCTTAGTTTAATGCTCAATTTACTTTTATAATAAAGATTATGGTTACTCTTTTTCTTATAATATGAACACCTAAAATTATTTTACCATAAATTTCAAAATTGTATTTATGAAACAATACAAAAAATTTAGGAACAATCTTAACAGTGATATGAATTTTAATTTGTGTATATCTCTCTCTCTCTAGAAGAGAATAAGTTTATAAAGGAAAAAAAGTAAAATTATACTTGTGTAAATCTAGAGTTATATTTTTGTATTTTTATGCAATTTGTTTTAGGAAAAGTGTATATGAAGTTTTAATACAATTTGTGTTGACATGAGCTCTGAACATTAAAAATCTTCTTTTTAAAGATGAACCTGGTTCCTCAGCTGCTACAGGGATAACATATGATTTTGATAGTTTACATCTAGAAGATACTCCAATAGTAAAAAGGGTATGTCCCATATTCATTTATTGCATAGTTGTTAACATGTTAATAAATCTGTAATAATTCAGTCTCAGCAGAATCATTTTAAAAAATATGTATTTAAGTCAATCTAAACTTAGCAAGCTTTTTAAATTGTGAAACCAATTTAGTTTTTAATATTAACATAAAATTCAAGTATTTTGTATTAATCATTGCAAATGTCTTTAACTTATGCTGCCTAAATTAAAGATTTTCTAAAAATATGCAAATATATTTAAAGTTTTCTTAATCGCTGAATTCTGTCACAACTATAGCTAAATTTTATAAGATTAAAATTCCGTAGTGTATATGTGTTGATCATGTGCAAATGTATTGATAGTATAAAACTTTAGTATTAATTTTTTATTTGAGAAAGTTTTTAAAATTACCCTTTAAGATCTAGGATAGTCAGATTAGGGCTGGGACATACAGACCAATTTTCCCGTGCCTCCATATCTAAATACAAGGTCAAATCAATCAAAATAAAATGTCAAACTGATTGAATTAATTATAAATTGTATTTTCTCAATTTTTGTCAAATATCAAATGTTTTTTTGATTAAATAATTTCATTTCCAAGACTGAAAATCTATTTGGATTCCTTTCCAAATATCGATAACATAATGACTGTAACAGGTATCTTTTTCTGTTTGGCGATGAAAAATAATCTAAAATATGTTTTTTATTTCTATTGTGAGTGGTATTGCATATTGTATGCATTGTAATTTCATTATTGAGTAGCCAAAATAAGTGAATTCCAAAAAATTAGTTTCTTATTTATACTGTTTTAAAGCTACAATAAAACAGAACATCCTTTTAAAATTCCTTCCGGCGTACTCAGAAGAATCAGAATTGTCTTTTACATCACACACACTTTTACCAATTTACAAAGTGTCAGTGATGAAAAGCCACAAAAAGCAGGAATGTTCTTCCGTACACAAGATATCCAAAAATATCATCAAACAAGAAATACCAGTCAATCTGGCTATCAATAATAAACAGCATCAAGCAAGAAATGACGACTGCTTATCCAGTTGTCGAGCACACCTTGAACAAGAGTATTTTGCCGCCAGTGACTTTATGGGACATTCAATGAAAAGTTATTATAGTTGTTATGGTTAAATAGCATGTTTTTTCTCATCACTTTCTTAAAAAGCAATCTCTAAAAAATATTGGGTTTTTTTTTTTTTTTAATTTTATTTACCTTCAGTAGAGACACACTTTTAACTTAAATTTTTTATTTATTTATTTATTTATTTAAACTTGAAAGGGAGGAAATTCCTAAGAGAAGGGCTAGTATTATTAGCATCAGAAAAGGGAGTGTTTTGTGCTGCATTTGCAAATAGGTAACCTTTAAATATCTGACTTCAATGGTTAAAAGCATGTCATTCAGCTAACAGAGCATGAAAATTCTTTTATGCATAAAGAATCCATTTTAAAATTTACCCAGAGACTTAAAAAACTAGACTAATGAAGAGAAAGAATTGATTCTCCATTAATCAGTGTCAAAGTGAAGTACGTTACTGGCAGTTAGTATTAAAGTTATTGAAACAATTAAAATTCATAGAAAAAAGTGTGGTTTATATTAAAAAATGAAATGTCCACATCACATCTCACTATAAAAACGTTTTTCATTGCCTTAAATTTATAGCCTAGTTTTTCCTATTTTTTGTGAAGCACATCCATAATTTCTTGTGCATTAGGTATGATGAGGAAAAGATGAATTTTTTTATGTTGAGACAGCACTCCAAATTTTATGATCAAATTCAATCCATGCGTGTCAAATATTTTTTTAATGAATAGAAGTTGGAAATGAATGATAAGAGACCTTTTTCATTGCTAAAGAGATTATATGATTTTATGTGATATTTTATTCAAGGAAAATCGTTTCAACTTTAATGTTTAAATTCTGATATTATTACAAAAAAGTTATGCTGATCCAAGTGATAGTTTTGCAGACATTAAAATTAAAATAAAGAAAACATTTATGAAACAACTTGAATATAAATTTATAAATAAATAGCTTGTATTGTAAGGTCTATTTTTACATAATATTGATTTATCATGCAAAATTGTTTATTAACAATATATAATTGTAAAATTAAAGTAGTATGCCTGTAATTATTTATATAATCTCCCTCTGTTGTATTGCAACTCAAATTATGTACTATTTTCTTCATTGTTTTGAAGCAGAGGTCCCCAAAGAAGTGTTTGCCCCAGGCATCAATGAGCTTGAGTTGGTCCCTCTCTAGGATCTTACAAAGATGAAAGAATTGTTTTGTAAAGGGGAATAGCTGAAATAAAAATAATTAAATAATGTAGCAATGGTTACAAATGAATTTTTGTATAAATATATGTTGTGCCAAATTGTAAAATTTTTATCGTCCATATCATTGCTAAAAACAATCTTTTATAAATGTGTGCCAAACAAAGGGCTCTCAAATATTTCATTCCTTGTCAATATTTTTGAAATTCTACATATTCTGTCACTAATTTTTTTACATATTGAAAAAGTATTCTGTAAAAGTAATTTATTTTTACTCTACTTGATTAATTTAACCTAATTTTATTAAACAAAACTTGAACTAGTTTGATTTTTGGTTTTCCTGAAATATTTTGCTTTTTACAGAAACCCAAAGTTAGTTTGCTTTATACACCTATCACCAAAAGCAGGCCCTCAACTAGGAAATCTATTAAAGGTGATTTGATATCATTCAGTCCACTTGAGTGAAGTTATAATATGTATAATTTGCTTATTTGTTCTTAATGTATTGATATCTTTTATATATTTATTATTTCTATGTATTGTATATTTATTTCTATTTGTATATATAAATATTTTTAATAAAATATATTGAGTCACAAAATTTAACTTTTATTCAGTTATGTAAATCATATTAAATTCATTAAACTGCTTCTTAAAATTAGTTTTCCCAAGTTTGTGTGAAAACCCAATTATTAATTCACAGTTCAGTGACATAGATTTCTTTCAAAAATCTACCATTGTTATCTAATGTGTACTTTTTGTTTCCATTTTCTAACAATTAAAATGTCGTATATCATTAAAATGTATCATATGAAGATAATGAGAATGTCTTATATACTTCATATTTAAGTAGTTTTGGATTCGAATCAGTTAAAGCTTTTGATGAGCCAATGTCTTCTCAACACAATGACTTCCAGTTGGGCTTTGGTATAAAACATAATATTCTCCAGTCATGAGCAAGGTTTTTTCCTGCCACCAGTTTTGAAATGTAATTTGCTTGTAAATATATTCACTTTGTAATCATAACTACTCCCTCCCTTTTATGCTAAGAAAACTTTTAAATAATTGTACATTGGCCAACTGTGCATTGGTGCTCCTTAATTAAAATTTCAAGTGGGAATGTTTGCAATTACTTGGTGTTAACATTAAAATGCAAGTCAGCCCTCAAATACCAAATATGTGAAGTCTTGAATTTATCCAATAAAGGATATTTTAGTGCTGTGATTCAACCAGGAATGATCGTAGTCCTCTCAATAAATATCACATTTTGCCATTCTCACTATCATCCAGTCCTTCAAATTTACTAGCTAATTCTGAAAAGAATAACCACTGAGTTAACTAAGCAACATTTTTGATTTTCCTGCAAGGAAAAGTAAAATTAACAACCCTGTGTAGTTTTCTATCAAATTAAACTTATTCCTTGTTTTTAATCACTCGTCCAACTGTTCTTCCTAATTTAATGTAATTTGAAGAAACTTGAGTTAATTGCTATAATGCATAAAATGAATTAGACAAGGAAAGTTAAATAGCAAAGATGAAAAATGACAAATTGAAAAGGCAAAAGTATATTCTGTGATCAGAGTTATCAAAGTGAAGTGCTTATAGATTAGATTTAGATTTAAGATAGGGTGGTTCTAAAAGAACCTACCATCACGACCATAGGTCTATTGTACTATATCCCTTAGAAAGCCCTATTTAAAGAGACCAGTTGCTGAAGCAAAATTCAGCAGACATTTTACAGGAATTTCCTGCAACATCCAAGGTTCAATCAAGTGCTGACCCAGATGTTCAAATCTATGTGCCGAAAAGGTTTCACATTCACATCAGATGTGTATTGAAGTTTCTTCCATATAATGACAACCTCTGCAAGTGGGATCATCTGAAACTCCCATTATGGTGAAATGTCTTTTAAGGTGGCAGTGTCCTGTAAGTAGTCCCACTGCTTTCCTTAGATTGCTTCTATTGAGCTCTAATAATTCTTTTTGCCTTTTACTAGGATACATGCTATTTAATAGCCTTGCTTGTCTTTGATCATTGGCATTGTACCAATTCATAAACTGTTGTTTTCTGAAGAGATCAAAGACATTCTTTCTGATCAATTCTTTAGAAATACCTAGCACTGGTTCAGGACCAAAAAAGTCAGTTGTTGATCCAGTCCTTGCCAGCTGATCAGCTAATTCATTGCCAGGAACAACAGAGTGCCTGGGCACCCACATTAAAGGGATGTGGTTATTAACTAATTTACAGAGAGTGAGATAACATTCTCGGACAAGAACAGAAGTTACAGTAGACTTCTGTAGAGCTAGTAATGCAGCTTGACTGTCAGAAGAGATAATTATTATTTTACATGAATAGTTTCTGTCCAAGCATATTCTACTGCAGATGAGAATGGCAAAGACTTCTGCTTGGAATACAGTTGTATATTTACCCAAGGGGAATGATAGCTTTGTGCCATCAGCAGGACAACAAATACCAGCTTCAGTGTTGGAATTCATTTTTGAGCCATCAGTATACCAGTAAATACAGCTTTCACTAATGGCAACATTATTCCAGTCTTCTCTCAAGGAAAATTTAATTGTATAAGGCTTATCAAAAGCATACTTAACAATTGTGTAATAAGTAGGCATACTTATAAAAGGATGACTAGTTATGTCAGCATTGAAGTTTCCCCAGGATAAAAACCTAGAGTAGTCCTTCCACTGACCTGTAGTTTTAAGCCTCTTCATGCTAAGTATTGCTTCTGCTTCAATACGCATATAAGGGGGATGCATACCAAGCAGAAGCTCCAGTCTAGATGTGGGAGTTGTTCGAACACACCCAGAATAGCTACACAAAGCATCCTTTGTAATTTTGTTAATCCTGCTTTAGCAGTTTCATTTTTGATTCTAGGCCACCAGACCACTGAGCCATAGTTAATAATGGGACAAATGATCATAGTGTAAATCCCATGAATAACTTTGGGATTTAAGCCCAAGTTCTTCCAAATGCATTTCTACATGACCCGAAAGCTTTTTTTTGCTCTTTTAGTACAAAAGTTGAAGTGCTTGTTCCAAGTTATGTTCATGTCAAAAAATAATCCTAAGAATTTAACTTCTTTGGAGCAAGTTAACTCTTGACCAAAAAAAGTTATCTTTCTCAGATTAAGATTCTTTTTCTTTGTGAAGGCTACCATAATGGCTTTTTGAGGGTTTACAGAAAGGGCTTTTTTACACCAAGTCTCAACTTCTTTGAGGGTGTTGGACATGATGCTAAAGATTGTTTCATTTAACTTACCTCTGATGATTATAACTAAATCATCTGCATATTTAATTGTGGTTATGCCTGGTTTTTTTAACACCTCTAAAAGGGAATCTACAACACAGCACCATAAGATGGGTGAAAGAACCCCTCCCTGTGGATAACCAACTTTGGGTTGGATCATCATGTTTTCACCTAAAAGTGAGGCACTGACAAATCTGTTATTGAGCAGATTTTCTATCCAAGAACAGATTGTGTCATTAACTCCCTTTCTAGCAAGGGATTGTAAAATAGTTTCAATGGGTACCTTATCAAAGGCACCTTCAATATCTAAGAAAACAGGTAAAGCAAGTTCCTTAGCCTTAAAGTTCTTCTCCAAAATGAAGGATAGGTTGTAGATGGCACAGTCAGTGTCTACCAGGTTGATATGTATATTGAGAGTCAGAAAGGGGTTTTTCCACTAAATGGACGTCTCTAATATATCTGTCAGCTTTTCAATTGCCTTTAGAAGAAAAGATGTTAAGCTAATAGGTCTAAAAGATTTAGCTTCATAGTACTTATCTTTCCTTATTTTAGGAATAAAAATTACTTTTATATACCTGCAAGCAATAGGTGTATGCCCAAAGGCTATACTTGCCCTAAAAATTCTACAGAGAATTGGAGCAATGCACTGGACTCCCTCAATAAGCAGAGCTGGTACAATTCCATCCATTCCCGGTGATTTAAAAGGTTTAAAGGACATTATTGCCCATTTTGTTCGATCATAAGTTATGATTTTTTTTGGCAACATCCCATTTACTTCTACCACAATTTGATGTAGAGAGAGTAAAATTAGGAATTTCATTTATTTCGTTGGAACCTGGAAAGTGAACTCTGAACAGTTCAGCCAGTGTCTCTCTCCCAGATTCTGAAAACTTATCATTTGGCAATTTAAGAATGTTTAGACAGCAGTTCCTGTCTTTAGACATTATTTTTACAAGTCTTGCAGTAGCAGACACAGTTTTAATGTCAGTACAGAAATTTTTCCAAGAATTCTTTTTAGAATTCCTGATAGCTTTATTATAAGTGGTAAGTGCCAGCTTATATTTCTGCCACTCACCATTCTTTTTGGCTCTATTAAAGAGCTTTCTACATTGTCTTCGCAGTTTACTTAAGGAACTAGCCTTGGAGAGCAAGTATTGCTGACATCACAATTTTGATAGTATGCTTGGAGAATGGCATGTTGCATGTGATCATTTGGCCAACTCCAAATCTGCTACCGAAGATAACTTACTGAACTCACCTTCCTTGATGAGATCTTCTAGATCTTTTTTGTAGGAGCCCCAGTTGGTATTTTTTATGTTCCTACCTACCACCTCTAGTCTGTTTGCTCCTAAAACAGAAAAGCTTATGTATAGGTGGTCAGATAAGCTTATATCATCATTTTCCAATCTTTAATTAAGTCAGCACATTTACTGTTACATAAAGTGATGTCAATGACTTCTCTTCTATTTATAATAATAAAGGTTAGTTCTTTACCTCTATTAAGAATAAATATATTATAATACAAAATGTATTATAAAAGATCCTCACCACGTTTGTTGCAATCACTACTTTTACACATAATGTGGTGAGCATTTGCATCACTTCCTATGATGAGTTTCTTACTCAAATTGTTATAATCTAGAAGACTGACAATTTTCACATTAAATGTGACTTTATCTTCGAAAGGAAGATAGGAAGACATGAAGATGATTTCATCATTGATTCCTTGCAATAAACATGATACTTTTACAGCAACATTATTCCCATTTAGGTAATTGACCAGGATGAGGGCATTTAATTTGTTGCTAATAGCAATACATGCTCTTGGTCTCGAACAACATTTATCATAAAATATGTCAAAACCCTGAGCATGTAGGCCCAAAACAGAACCATTGCAAGTCCATGGTTCTTGAATTAAAACAATGTCAACCTTCCCTCTAGTCATCTTCTTGCTAAGAATAGCTGAAGCTGATCGACTATGATGAAGGTTGATCTGTGCTACTTTGATGATACTTACCACTGTGGCACCCAAAGCTAAGAAGAACCAGTGCTTCTCAAGTCTCCGTAAGTAGGGGACTTACTTGAGTTTCCTGCAGAACCTTTTCTATCTCACTCTCGGAGGAGAGCTAAGTTGCAGGGTTATATCAAAACCAGAATTTAAATCCAGTTCTTCAGTGTTAGGTAATTCACTTTCCTTACTAGAAGTAGGAGAGGATTTACTTACTTGAGAGGAAGTTGCACCTTCTTGTACAACTTCCATTCTCTTCAATGTTCTGTACATCCTTCTGGTTTGGGTCCTGGAGAATTTTGAAGGTTCCCCAATCCAAACCAGTATAGGCACCAAAATTTGCCTTTTTAATGGCTTCTGGGGCTTCCATATCAACCTCAAAGATCCATCTAATAGAATGTGTCTCTACAGATTTCTGCTGAGTACGCCATTCTAAAGACTTCAATTCCAGGTTGAGTCTTTTTAGCCGTTTCAGAAAGACAGCAGGATCCTTGGTATGGGTGTCCTTTGTCTTAAAGGCCACCGTTACTGGTTTAGGTAGATCACTGGAATCCAGAACACTAAGCCCCCTCACCACTAAACAGACTCTTGTTATCATGGAAGGATTTTTTAATCCACTCCACAGTTTCTAGGTCATCACATAGGAGAATTAGTGCCCCAGACACTAAGCTGAAGCCTTGAACCCTAGGTAGATTTCCTATGGGGACCTTATCTGTCCTGGTCAGAATCTCTAGCTGTATGGTGTCAACATCCTCCTTGTTGAGTTTGATGGTTGGGAAACCTTCCTTCACAATAGCTGCTTTATGGCTTTTAACAGCCTGAGCAAAAGTCCCAGGTTGATTATCATCCCTGAGCTTTTTGGAGGCAGTGTTACTGAGAGAAGGGGTTGACACCTCAGACCTAAGTCTTTTGGTGCCACCAACCTTCTGAGCAGTCTCCACCTGCTCCCTTGCTTTATTGCGACGCCTTAGATTGCATCTTTGTGTTTTTGTGAGAAATCCTGGTTCTCCAACTGGGGTGTCTGTGTGTTGCCTTGTGGTAACTCCACTTCCTCCTGCAGCCAGATTGCCAGTGCTCTCCTTTTTGCCGGAATTCTGTTCCTTAGGAACTGTTTCACCGGCTGATATAACACCAGGTAATTTATCCAATCCTTTTTTATCATTTTTATTTTTTCTTTGTTGTTATTCATGTGTGACCTAAAAACTGGGAGGAAATATAAAATCACCACCTGCATAGCCTCCCTGTACAAGTGGAAGGCCAACATACAACGAGCCTGGTTCCTTGAGGGGCCCATCAGCGACACCATAACCCTGGTACCATTCCTCCATCAGCACTGAGCCTAACACCTTGGATTGGGTTACCTTTTTGTATTAGCCAGGTGTATTAGCACAGCCTTCTCACCATGGGTGACCCTACCAGGAACCTAAACCAAGTTTCGGTTCCAGATGTACATCTCCTGTGCTACCTGTGTACACCTTCACACCACTTTGAGATTACAGAATAGGATTTTGTGAGGGTGAAGGGCTTATAACTTCCCTTGCTTGTCTTTTCTGAAATTAATGATTCTTTCAATAAAAATCGGTTAGTTTGTTTCCAATTTAAAATGGGATACAAAGATTGTTAAAAAATGTCATTTTTTTAAACACTCTCAATCTGGAAACAACTTTTTCTAAAGCTCTTATATGCATTCTAAAATATGGAATGAGTTTTTAGTTTCCAAAAATAGTCAGTTGGGCATTCAAATAAATCTGAAATAACAAATCAAATTTGAATTTTGATTTGTTATTTCAGATTTATTTGAAGCTATTTCTTTTTCTCTTGAAGGTAATTATGTATAATTATTTAATCTAAATTTTAATTTATTGGAAAACTTTTTTTAATTTATTCAAAAAGCCATCAGTATATTGTACTAATAAATTAATCAGGAAAATGGTAGACTTTTTAATTTTATTTTTAGCCTCAATTTTATACTACCCTTAATTATATTAGCTTTAATTTGTGATTAGCCTTTGTATTTCATTTAAACAGAATTACTGTTTAAATGAAATACAAAAGTTGTAGTTAAAATTTCAAAATGCAACATGGATTCTGTTTTAAGTTGGCCAGGGGCTAACATACTGATGTAGATTTCATTCCATAGGATGCAATTGTTATTTCGATCTCGTATAAAACTTCGATCACCAAGATGAGTCCCAGTGGCTCAGTTGCTTCACCCTGTTTTCCATTAAATTATCAAAATAAAGCATCACTGGTTGCTGGCACAGACCACATCCTCGACTTTTCTGAAGCTCTATGTTCTAAGAATTTGTCTATATTAATCTGATCTCCAAATCCCTGCTTTACACGCAAAGAAAGGTGTTATTCAGGTATGACCTCATCACCTCTAGGAATGCAATCACTATTTGGTTAGGGCTTTCGTTATCGGAATGTAGTGAATTTGAATAACAATCCAACCTTACGATCTGTCGTATTTCCTAATGGTGGCCGTGGCATGTTAAATATGTCGGGATTGCCATGTTCTCCATGTGAAATGATACTTCTTGAGGTGGCAGACAAAGTATTGGCTGCCTTCTGCTTGCTCCTTTCTTCAAAATAATTACTAATACTCCCCCCGGTTACTTTTACCTAACTGGTGGAGTTCTATGTACAGGGAAGAAGCTTTAAATGACTTCATTTAAAATGTCAGTTATGCTTTCTTTAAAATAAAACAAAGATTTTAATTTTGCATAACTGTTGATACTTGGGAGTTTTTGATGAAAAAAATTAAGAAATTAAAAAGTGTTATTACTAATCCATGATACTCCTTATAAATAATATTCTTTATTTTTAAACCCTAGTCAGTAAGAAGTGAACAGCATGCTGCATTTTACTATTCTTTTGCTCTTTATATTTTTACAAATAAATAAAAAAATTTAAGTTAATGTCGAATTTGTGCAATTTTGAATCATAATTCCATCTATGTTTATTGTTTATTTTGTAAAACAAGCTTCCAGTAATTTTGTAATTTAAAGTAAGATGTAATTATCCAAAATTGTTTAATATATTGTCTAATAAATCAAAAAATGACCCGTCAGTTTGGTAAGTGTAAAATGAATTTGGATGACAGTGGATTTTGAGTCCCATGAAAAGAGTTATTTTTTTGAAAAAACTTACCATACTTTCTCATTTTATTTTACTCATTCATTGGTGCAAATCTCGGCAAAGTAAGATTTTTGGCAACAACGCATAAAGTATTGAAAAAATAATTAACAGTAGCATACTTTTGTACAAACATGTTTATGTTAGCTAAATTTTTTCATTTAATACCATTTAATAAAAGCTTAGAAATGGTAGATTTATATATGTGATGGTGAAAGGTTACAATTGGTGATATTTTACTTAACCTGATACTAACTTGGGTGACTTCAAAGCTTTATCTTATAAGTATTTTTGGTGTTTATCTTTAGTTAAGGGGTTCCAGAATACAAAGTTATAGAAGACAAATACATTTTAATATGCTGTCAAAACATACATAAATATTCTTTTTCATAATTAATTCCATATAGGGAAATCTCTTGGTGGTCTTTTACCCAGAGGTGTTCCAACCCATGGGTAATACTTCGGACAGCTACTTGCACATGTTTTCATAATCCTGAGGGGTGTTTTGTAGGAGCAAATCTCTGGTTTCTGGCATGTAACAATAGGTGTCTGTTGTCTTAGCCGGAACTGACTTGAAGTAACAGGCTGCTTCATATATTCAACCACTTGACGCATGGTAACGGCATAGACATCAGGTTTCGTAAGCACTTCATCGAAGAAAGCCAGGAAACCCTTCAAGCGATGTTCATCTCTCAACCAAGCTTCGTGGAGAAAAACAGGGAATGGAGCCTGTAAGAATGAGAAATACTGTTATAAAATGTAAATGGGTACCTCAAAAACTCTTCAGTATTCTGATGACAGTTATAGGCCATGGCGTAACGTGCACAATTGGCGCCCAGATGCAATACCAATTTTGATGCCCCATCTCAAAAATAGTAAATATATGAATAAACATGTAATAAGAGTGTAATGCAAATAACAACAGCAAAGTATCTATTTTAAAATAATCTTAAATATAGGTAATTTTAAAGGCTCAGACTGTATTTAAGTGAGATAAAAAAATCCAGTAAAATCTTAACTAGAATAAGATTTGGAAATGCATCAGTAGAAATCAAACTTACAAAAATTTAGAATTAGTCAAAGATTCTGTTAGAAAATCATTTTTCTGAGAGTCAATATTAACCATGTGTTTAGATTAGACAAAGTACAAATTTAATAAGTCCAAATGTAAAAAATCTAGCAAACTGTAATTCTAAGTGTTATAACAGTCTAATGTATGTAAATAAGTAAATTTAAAGCAAATATTAATAATTTCATTTTTAGAATATGGTTTTAATTTGTTTTGACACAAGTATTTTTATGAATTCTAATATTCTAAATTGTTCTCTTTCTCCATATCGTTTAATTAGCAAAATATAAGTTATCTATAATAACTAATTGTTTAAATAAAAATTAATTATTTACTGAAATAACAATCTAGAATTTGCTTTTAGTAAGTTTGATCATTTTGTATTTTTGAATCTTTTACATCAAATATATATATAACTTATACTATTATTTAATATATCGGTCTTATAATACATACTGAAATGAACGTACAAAAAATTCACAATGATTTAAATTCTTAAACTGAGAGATTATGTATGCTTTATTCTAA
The DNA here is from genome assembly GCA_030067965.1 of Latrodectus elegans. NCBI lineage: Eukaryota > Metazoa > Arthropoda > Arachnida > Araneae > Theridiidae > Latrodectus > Latrodectus elegans. Next base: position 10,791,840 of record CM057814.1, read on the forward strand.
GTCATTATGATGTTTTTCAAACTCTTCTGGGCGTGCATTGTGAAGCAAAATGTAAAGAATAAGTTGTAGACAGAAAATAAAATGTATTTAAAAGTCAAAATTTCTAACGAAGTTTTAAACGAAGTAACACTGAAGATGAAAATTTGTGAGTGCGAAATGATGATTCTAACCAGGTAAATAGTTTTTTTTTTTTTTTTTTTTTTTTTTTTTTAAAGGAAATTATGAATTTTCCTAGCATTTGAAGGTAATTACTTTTCTATTTCTAGCGTTGCGTCGTATTTTGATTCCAGGAGCGCAATTCTCTTGATTGGATGTTGCAGCGCTACCTTGAAAAAAAAAATTATTTTCTGGTGGGGGTCAGTGTTGCTGTTCACAATTATTTTCGAACAAAGAGGACCGCTAATGAGAAATACATTTCAACGCGAATTTTTTTCATGAGCATAAGGCGACAGTAGACTAAGAGGTTACAACAAAGCTTGAGGTAAATACAGAGCTTTTCTTTTCTCTGGGGCGATGTACAAGAATTTCTCCTAGAAGTTTTAAGTCTCAATAGCATCTTTCAGTTACGTTTTATATTCCTTATTTTTCTGATACATTTAATGATTTTTAATGAATGAAATGGATATGAAAATCAATATTTTTTAAGTAATTTGATTCTTTTTACATTTTAGTTTTTTCATCCTTGTTGGTTCCCTTCTTTGTTTGATAAGGACGGGGCTCAAGTGAAGTTAATTTAATCAGCAAGTGAAAAAATTTAAAATCAAAATCATTAGAATTTTTTAGGCAACATTATTCATAATGAGTATTATTCTTTAAAATGAAGTTTTTTCTACCGATTCATTATATCATCCAGATTTAACTTCAATGAAGCCCTAAGCTATATCGCGCGAATGTGTATTTAATAATATATTTAAATACCTATTATATTTTTCTCGGATTTTATTGAACACAGCGATGCTAATTTAAGGAACTTATAATTTAGGAGCCTGCCAAAAGAATAAACTCTGAAACAGTTTACTTGACAAAATTCTTGGTACTAAAATTCCATTATCATGTACTTGTTGTCTATTCGAAATTTCAGTGATTAGAATATGGCATACCTTATATATTTGTAATATTCGCAAAAGTAAATTATTAAGAATTGAGAAATGAAATACTTTACAATCATCCATTCATTTTATTTGAAATGTAATTTTTTGTAAGTTTTATACCTTTCTCATTGATTATTAAAAAATGCAAATTTTAAGAACCTTTACAGAAACATTTTCCCTTGTGTTTTAATGATCGTTTGACAAATTTTTATTAATATTTCAATTTTATAAAAAATTTTAAAAATTGATTTTTTTTTCTTCAAAAAATTAGAATTTTGAAGAACATAGTGATTCTTGCTGTATTCATTAAGTCAAATCAGTTATAGATTAAATCACGAGCTTACATTTTTGGAATCTCACAAAATTATTGATTCGCAAATCAAGAGATATTTGGTAAATAAGTTGAAACTAAAAACTAAGAACGAAATATGCATAAAAAGAAAACTAAAAAATATAATTTATATTTCAGAATTTTTATCAGAAAAAATTTAACATATTTCCATGTACAAGATTTACTTTATAAAATAATGATAAAGCACCACAAATCTTGAGCAAAGTATGGAAAACGCGATTAAAAGAATGCACTACGAACTAAACTATACTAACTTATTAATATGGAAATATAAAAATAGGAACAGTTTCATCTATCGTAAGTTCTCCCACAGTAGAAAATAATTATTAAATTTAAAGTGTATTTCGCTGAATAAATTTGATATTTCAATTAAAAAGAAATAAAAATTTTCTTAAACAAATTTTCGTAACTATTTTCCTCCCCTTTCTAAGTGGCGCCCGGGCACGATAGACCCCCTTGCCTCCTCTTCACTACGTCATTGGTTATAGGAGCTAATAATTACATTCTATAAAAAGGAAACATCAAAAAATTTATTTTCATTGTAGAAAAAACTAGAGCTTAGATTAAAGCTACCTTAGGTTGCAGCATGCTTCTGGCTGCCTATTTTTATCGGTCGAAGCTGCTAAACATAATCACGCAGTAATTTTTAGCCACGGTCAAGTGACGATTTCGACACCTGAGCTGATGCTCTTTCCACGGAACAGACAGTGGACAAATAAATTTTAACGTTTAATCCCTCTGAACTAGATAATCTAGGTTCTATTAGTTATCTAAATGGCTTAATCCCGATTATGAGAGCACTCCATTAGCCTACCAATAGCACAATTAGATAATGTTAGTTTTATTTTTCGTACGATATTTAAAAGGACTAAAACTAAAGGGGCAGTTAAAAATGAAGTGCTCTGGCTTTTGATTCAGTAGTTCACGGGCTGAATCCCACCCCTTTTATGTGCATTTGTCTAGTGGTTTAGAATCCGTTTTAAACTGTAGATCTCAGTCTCATTGGCCCTCTTTTGCAAGAAGTGACTGAGTGACAAGTTATACCAAACTGAAATTAATTAGGTTATCTTGACATGTTTCTACTTTATTTTTGATAATTGAAACCACTAAATACAATCAATAGCTTTTTAATTATGAACTTTATTCAAATGACGAGATGGATAGCTGAGTTAGCACCTTCAAGACTTCTCGCCAATACCTTTGGGGACTATGAGAATTTAACATGCATTAATTATCTCAAAATTACGATATTCGAAAGAATTCAACACACATATTCTCAAGAGACATGAATTTATTACTGTTGCCAGTAAATATTTACAAACTACAAAAATTAGTATTAAGTTTAACTCGGGTACCATATGTATACCTCTAAAACAAGGAAGCAATATTAACTATACGTCAGCGATTTTTTGTTTTAGAACTAACATTACAAATTCTGTTGGTTTCACTTCAATTGAGTTTAGTTTTATACGTCAACACAATTTTTCATTTTAGAGTTAATCTAAAGATTATGTTTACCTAATGATAATCTTAATGAGTTGAAATAGAATTTGCTACTTTCTGGTGTTATAAATTGAGTATCGAGTAGCAAAAATTGTTGATGCCAGAGGCTATTTTTTTTTTTTTTTTTTTGCAATCCTATAGAGAAATATTGCTTGTAAAAGACATATTAAAACAAATTCCATTGTATCTTTCGTGGATGTGAATGCACAAATCCAAACGATGAAATTCGCATACTGAAATATGTTGAGCAAGTTCAATATAAATAAAGCCTAGTGTTTTTCTGCTAGAATATTGTGAGGAAGATTCATGCTTAGGTGATGACGTTGTCAAGCAATCTTAGTTTAAAATATCAATTACATTAAAGTGCACTTAAATAATACTCGTTTATAGAGAGCCATTTCTTACTTGCCGAGCTGGCATTCGAATGGTTAGTGCTTTTGCTTTCGGTTCAACAGTTCGTAGGTTCAAGTCCCACCTTGGGTATGAATATTTGTAGTGGTTCGGAATCCACTGTAAACCGTAGGTCCCGGTCTAATTAACCCTCATGTGCAAAAAATGACCGTTGAGCAACAAACCAAGCTATTTCTTACTTAGGAATCTTACAAGAAATACTTAAACCCGCTAAAAAAATTTAGTCGTTCAAGTTAAAGTACTCATTTTCTTGAAATTTTTGTTACTAAAATTGAAATTTCATGCGACACATGAACTCATGCATACATTTTATTGACACAAGATATCAAATATTGAATTGATTGAAAAATTGTTTTCAAAAAGACTCCAAAACAGAAATACTTTTTAGCGCGAGAAAAACCAAGCTTATAAAAGTCTGAGGCAGCCTTTTTTGTATTTATGTGATTTGATTACAAATAATCAAGTACTTGTCAGCGCCTACTTAGCTGAAGCACAATAATAGGAAAATTAAATAATCAGTTTATATGTAGTATATATCACACTAGATGGCGCTTTAATGCTTGTTATTTATATGATAAATATCAAAGCTAGGTTGGTTGCATAATGTTTTTGAGTATAAGGCTAGTAAGGTTTGTTACGTGATTGAAAATGCATTGTTTTCTTAATTAAGTAACATTATGAAAATATTAAAGCAGTAACTTTTTAAGTTTATAGTAACTGTTTACGTGTGCAAAATATAAAATATTTATGAAATTTATAATTAAAAACGTATTTCCATTATACTGATTAAGCAAAATTAGTCTTAGTGTTTATAGAATTATAGGTGGTCTATATTTTCCCCCATTTTTAATTTAAAATCTATAACCCTTTCCCTGTTGGTTGCTTATAGTTTGTTATCCTGGGGTTATATATTTCTTGTAGAAATTGTTTCCAGTCCTACAGTTTAAAAAAAAAATTCCAAATTATATACGATAAATATCTTTTTGTTGATGTATGAGTTGAATCTATGAAACATTGAATGTTAGAACATAACTAATAATTTATAATGTTTGATTCCAAGTCGTGATAAGATTAGTTGTTTAGTTTATATTATTCGGGGATCAATATATTCACAGTTGTTAGTTTGATCTGATTATAGATTCCGAATCACAGGATGCATCCATGTTTGTCACATGAATAAAATCTACAAAGTGCAACATTGAATGCCAACTCAATTTCCATCTAATGAAGATTGATCTATCGGTAACGAATATTTAGGATTTGCTCTACTGAAATAGTTATCTTTATTTTTTGATGTTCTAGATGGAGACAATCTGATTTCTGAAAACTTATATTCGCTTTTTAAATAAGTTAAAAATTTGGGAACTTACCCTGTTCGATCTGTAGTGCCTGAGGAAGTTCTTCATGAGAAAATCTTTTGTGTCTATTGCAGTTTTTGGCTGAGGCGTGCAGGCATCGAGCATGGAACAAAAGAAACTTCCTTCCTTGGATATTCGATGATATTGTATCATGGGCATTTCCCACACACCTTTGAAAGATTCGTGGATGGATGGGCAAGGCTGGATTTGGCAGTCCTAGAGAATCAAATCGGCAGAATATAGAGTTAAGTCTTAAAATTTTGCAGAATAGTCTTCCAAGAAACATTTTTCGAACATAATTTCGAAAGTCATATATCAAGAAATATCAGTAATGCTTCTAGGAATAGCTGGAATAGAATAATATCTCGTATCCTTGGTATATTAGGTATAAGTATGATATATTTCCCCAAAAAATTTCTCATCAAATCTGCCGTCCTTTATTTTGACTATAGTGTTTCTGGTTTTCATATTGATATTGCTAACTTGAATTTTTGTTACTCTTATGGGTTTTTTTGTTGCCAGTTTTGGTTTCTTTCTTATGCTTTACGTCATTTATACAGTTTTTTTAAGTAGCAACAGCGTTAGAATTACTTGGCGAAGAAAAAGTCACCAATGGGGCGATATAACCTACTAGTTCCGTATATTAATATATGAAATATTGGGATAACAAAATGAAAACATAATTTACAATGAAAAAAATCTTTCAAGAACTTTCAGAAGTACTTATATGTATGGAGATTATGGCAGACGTAGTTCTTATTTGTTTTTAAGAAATAACTTATAAGTAAGCTTTTGAAAGCCCTAAAAATTGTTCACTGAAAAAATAAAATGCTTACAGAAGAGTATGTTTTGAATGGAAGTAAAATTTAGAACGTTTGATTATTATAGTAATGCGCTAAAAAAATTTCAATATCTTTAAACACAGATCATCTGTCGTATGGGGAAACTGAAGACTTTAGTTTCAAAAAAAGAAATGGCAAAAGATCATGACCTAATCCTAGGTCATGATCGAACAATGGAGTATTTAGTATTTTACCTATCACTAAGACTTCCTGTAAAAGAAAAACATTGACTCACCCCTCTTCATTGATGAAATACACTCATGAATAGTTGAATAAAACTTATTTTATTAGTGTCATGCGCTTCCAAAAATATACATCATTTTTCTCAATTTCAAAATAGCCATGTTGACAATTTAATTTTTTTTTTTTTTTTTTTTTTTTTTTTTGTTACAAACCTAGGGATTTCTGAAAGAAAAAAATAGACATGATAACAAGATAGAAAAAAAAAAAAAGCAAAGTTTACTGAGGTGAAGATATCGCCAAAAGTTCGGTTTTAGAAAAATAGCCTGGACAAGAAAAAGTTCAACATCGCGCGATGTTGAATGCCACGCCAGACTGACGGGAAAAAAAAAATAAAAAATCCCACAACTTTATCAGTAGAAAAAACTTTAGAATAAAAAAACTCCACCAGAAGGCGCAATTAAAAGCAAATTATTTATAAGCTAAGTGTTACACACACACATGACATCATCTATTATACAGAAAAATATAAATATAAGATTCGTATTTTGTTTAAATTAAATCCTTCAAATTCAAGATGCTCCATTCGTATTGTATTCAGCTATCCTACTAGTAAAATTTGGAACGTTTGATTATTATAGTTATAAGTTTAAAGCATTTCAATATCCTCTACTCTAAAACAGAGAGAGAGAGATCATCTGTTATACAGAAAAATATAAGCCTAATCTTCGTATCCTGTTTAAATTACAAGATGCTCCATTTGTATTGTATTCAGCTAGGATAATAACCGCAATATCTCATATAAAAATTAACCCCATATATACTCAAATAATGTTAAATCTAAGTAATTCGAGGAGACAAATATTTCGAAATGAGGCAGACATTTTCGAAAACTTTATTTGTCCGAGTATTATCTTGCCAAAAACTGAATGATGTAAGCTTGGCTGTAAATAGGAAGCTATATGATTGTGAAATTCCTGGAAATAACTTTCTGTCTTTACGTCAAAGAAACTGGGCTTCATGTAACAGTTAGAGATTGTTTCCCACTCTATCTCTCTTGCAATAGATCTTTCTAAACGATAATCAGGATTTTATCACAGAGCAATATGAAGCTATTGTCAAACCTGAACATCTGAAGACGCCATATAAACTCGATGAAGATGTTCCCAACTTTACTGCAGACAAATAGGTTGCTGTCGATAGTTCTAAATCCATACTTGTAACGGATGTTGTGAGAACAAGTTAATTTCACCTAACACATCTAAAAGTTATCGAATAGAAAAATAAAGTTCTTGTATGTACGTATTTATTGTATTGTGATAAAGTAAATCTCTTGTATTGTGATATATATTTCTTAAATAAAGTTCTTGTTGTGATTGTATTCTAAAATGCAATATTTTTAAACTAAATTCTCCAAAATGCAATATTGTCGATCAAATTAAGTGATTCAAATATTTCATTTTAATGGAAAATCATGCGCATCAAAAATGCATTTCATATTCTATTTTATGGTGTTTTTTTTTTTTTTTTTTTTTTTTTTTTTACAGACTTATGAGGTCTTAATATGATTGACTGATAACTTACCTGATAAAGAGTAATATCTGAAGTAATTAAACAGTTGAACAAATACTTAGATCATTCGATTGATTCCGTGGTATGAATGCATTAAATATCGTAGAAAGTGCAGATGTGAGGAATTGGATATATTTTGCAGCATTCAAATTAATACTTTATATGTGTGCCGTGGTAGTCTAATCGTTAGGGTATCGGCCTTTCATCCAAAAGGGTGGAGTTCGATTCCCAATGCCGCCAAAGACCCACCGAGTACGTGCTCGCTAAATCTGTGAAATCGCAAGTCCTGTGGTCGGTCGTTGAGCAGTTGCCATGGGTGCAATGATCTGGAGAAATTTACTTTCCCTTCAGATCAATGCCAAAATTAAGAGAGTAGATCCTCTCGTGCTGCCATCTGTCGGAGGATTTGAAGAGTAAGAGTCGTTTTTTCACCTTCATGGTCTCTGATTAAACGAAAGACGCTCCCAATCAACTTAAATTCGCTATGCCAAGGCATAGAGAGCTTGGCTTCTCCAAGTGTCATTAGTAGCAACAACTTTATATGTCAAACTTACACTTAAGCGTTATATTGAAAATAATTTTAATATTTCATAGGTGTTACACATGAAATATTCAAAAATTTATTGCAATAGTGTTATTAAATGTATAATGTAAAACCTATATTTTTATAACTGAACAAGTGTTCGTTTCTGATTTATTTAGAAATGCTTAAAAAATGGACTTGTTTTTTAAGAAAATATATTTAGGAATGAAACACAAGAGTCCGAGTTACACTTTGTGTTATTACTCTGGGACTTTTATTACAGGTTAGTTTTATTATTTATAGGGATATCGCGGTGAGATTTTACATTTAATATTATTTTCTTATAATATCAGGATATCCAGTACCGTTTATTAGCAAGAAAAAACTTGTTATAGCAAGACTAAAATTAATCTACGTAACTCTGAAAACTACACTGCTCAATATAATTAAGGAATATTGAGTTTGTTTATTGCTCTTGCACCGGGTGAATTGTTTGCTATATTGATATCTTATACCCAGACCTATATGAGATTTAAAAAAAATTATATTTGACTGGCAGAAAAGAAGCGTTTTATTGAGCATTTGGATACAAAACGAAAATAAAACATTTTGTTCATATGACAAATACAAAAGGTGATTTTTAGAAGAAAATAGTTTTTATCAGGGAATATGGCTTCCCTGGACGACAAGTAATGTTGGACAGCTTTGAAGCCTCAAGTCAATAGGGCTATTAATGAGGAGCTGCGTTATTATCTACCACTACTCCAGAAACACTTGGAAAGTTTGGGGGTGGTTAGTAGGCGTCCAACAGCTCGTTTGCCTGGAATGTCCCATACATGGTCCGTTGAGTTCATAGCCGGAGAACACTCTATTCTTTTCCTTCATATGGCTCCTTCCTTCGAAAAGAAATCATTTACCAAATTAGCACAATGTGGCCTGAAATTATCTTTCATTAACATGAAGTCATCTCCGATTGCTGCAGTGTCAGAAACTACAATAAGTCTGAGGATCTCTGACCGATTACAGTTCCATTTTGAATGAGACAGATGTCGGTGTGGCCATTAATGGAGATGTCATCACTCCTCTCCCCCAGCCAAATCTGATATTTTCGTGCATGAACACAAGAGTGTTTCTCGTTCTCACCAGATGATAACATGCCTATTATCAGAATGAGGAGAAAAACGAGACTCGTCAGATAAAAGAATATTGTGCAATATATTTCTCCTTTAGTTCACAGGCTTTGTTGCACACTCCTTGTGGGCGAGGTACCTTGTTATTAAAGTGACACACACCATTGTTCGGCGAGCATGCAGCTCCACATTATGAAGGCAATTTCGGACAGTTTTTGTCGAAATTGTTGTATCAGTAGCCATGCGAAGGTGTTGAAAAAGGACATTCTTATTTCGGTCTGAGCCATTAGCGTTAAATAATGATCTTCATTATGTGTTGTTGCACATTTACAGCCTTATCCTGGTCTTTGAGCTGCATTTTTCGTCCTCAAAAAATGGTTCCAAATCCCGAAAATTACACTTTGAGAAACTCCAATGGTTTCTGCTACTTCTGATTGAGTTTATCCCCCTCTAACCGGCCAGCATCTCTTCAAGCTTTATTTATATGACTTCGTTGAGACTTCGCACTCATCGAAAAAACGCTCTTACTGAATGCCAATGATTCCTTTTTGTATTACATTAAGTTGAAAACTAAATCACATTCGCTGCCACTAAAGCATTGCCTTCGACATCAAACTCAAAATTTGCCTACTGCGAAGTTTGAAAATGAGGTAAATATGGATTTGTTAATCTCTTCTTCCATTTTATGGAAAAGAAAATTGCCTCTACCTTATTTTTATCTATACATAAAAGACTTACAATGTTCTTTAAATGTTTTGAGTAGTATATTTATGTGGATTTGAGTATCTTCCATTTTATTATGAGTACAAATTATAGAAATGTATGTTTATAATGCGTTTGAAATAAGTAAACACATCATATTCATGCTAATACTGCAACATTTTTGTTATCCCGGTAAATAAATGCTATCGTATAATTACCGTGCATGTTCAACAGCCTCTATTATTTATGGCAGAATTTGTCCCCCCAAATATGTTAAAATAATATTCACGTTTTAGGCTATTTCATAAATGCTGACAATAAGTTGGGTAAATGAGCTGGCATTAATTATTACTGTCTTAGAAGATAAAAAAGTTTCTCCTAACTGGCTCTTCATTAATTTATAAACTGAAAAACTAAAATATCATGGAAAATATATTTAAAAAACCGCTCGAAATTTTTTAAATCTGAAAATTTTGGTGCTTGCCCGTCTACTATTTCCACCGTCTACTACCCTGTTTACAAATTCCACAAAAATATATATCACCAAATGTGTTGCGGTTTAAAGCCAAAGCCCATTTTAAGTTTTTCATTTTATTTAAGCCCACGTAATATATTATTTAGTTTTAACACATTTTTTTATTTCAATTAATGATTAACAAAGAGGATTACCTGCGAGTACCCATAATCCAAAGTGTAAGGCCAAATTGGAGGATCCATGAAATTTCTAGTCGGCATGGAGGAATCGTACAGGAACTCTTCTCTTTTTAGAACATTAAAAGTCACATTACCCGCCGTCTGCAAGAACGGGGCTCTGTGACCAACTAATTCACTGGCGGGAATTCCACCATAGGTTGTTAACATTGTCCGCATTCCAACCATTTCTCGTTTCCATTTCTCTTCTGTTCCATCACGCCACAAATCAGTATTGCTTTCGTGGCTGAGGAGGAAAAAATAATTAAAAATATTTTTCAAATTTAAGAAGCTATTTTTATGCAGTCATTTACTTTTTAAACAAAAATAGAATAAATTCATCCAACAACTGTAAGAATACGTTATAACAAGAAAACATTCGTATCGAAGCAGAAGATTGGTAATAGCGATACCTAAAAAGTTACCAATAAAAGAAATAGTACACCAGATCTCTTAGACAAATATTGAATTTAAGCGATGTAACTTGATAAGAAGTTGACTCATTATAGAAATTCTTACTAGTACTTTTTGACTTTGATAGAAGTCAAATTATATTCTATCGGAATTGTATTTCTTCGTATTGTAGTATTGCTGTTCTGAATCGAGATCATGTAACTGTCTATTTAATATGGAATGGATGGTTAAGGATGAAAATAATATCAGTGGGCTGCTATTGCTGTTATCAACAGCCGAAAAGATAGTCATGTAGCCTGTAGGGCCTTTTAATCGGTCATCAATCACTTCACGAGCACTGATTCAAGAAATCGTGTCATTTTGGAAAATTCCATTTCTACTTGAATCAGTGCAAGCTTGTTTGTGAACAGTCATGAACAGCCTAATACATAGTTGTAAAACTTAAAGCAAATGAGAATTAAATAATGTCCACAAAATTTATTATTCTAAATAGGCAAAACATTATTCTATTTCCGTTATTTACTCTATTGATTATAAGTTACTTTGAATTCTTATATTATCTTAGCTTTATGAAAAAGTAGATGTAACTAAATATGCAATCCAAGCTTTAAAAGATTTTTGAAATTATTGATACTCGATTACCTCACTGAGTGGATAGCTATTTCATGTCCTTGGCGGTACAATTCGTTTGTCAGTTGGTAATCGTTGTATTCATGGCATACAAAGAATGTCATATTTATGTTCCGACCCTTCAGGATCTTTCGGTAGGTTTCAATGTTGGCGACTGTGATGGCGTCGTCGAAAGTTAACATGATGAACTGTGGCCGTGGTGAAGGTTTAGGAATGACACCAAAACAACTGCATGTCGGCAGACGACAGTTAGATTCATCGCATTCTTCTCTTCGTGTTTCTTTTTCTTCTGAGTAATCCTCGTAATAGTCATAAGGAACAGCGTTTAATTCTGTGAAAAAATGCAAATGAAAAAAGTATTTTCTATTATATCAAATAAAGAATTACCATAAAATATGTATGATTATACAGAGTAAACGTTACAAATCCACTAGAAAATATTATTCCGCTTTGGATGATTTATGAAATCATAAAATGATATGATCCATTGATCTGCAATATTAAGCAAACAATAAGAAAATTTATTAATCAGATTATTTGATCGCAATTTCTTGTCTGTCTGTACAAGAAACATTAATTTTGTTATTCTTAAACAATGACATCATGAGAGAAGTCATTTTCTGATTCAGTTACCTATTTAGTCTAGACAAATTTCGTTTATATATGATAACATCACAAGAACGGTTATGAGTTCTAGATTTATAAAGGAACTGTTGCCACATGGTACTTTTTTTCGCTCTATAATTTATACTCATCCTTTCATGTTGGTGTTTTACTTACAATAAATTTTGAATTATAGTCATTATTGCACCTTTCTTCAATCCTCTCTTTTTTTCAATATGTCTGTTTCCTAACATTAAATACTTAAAAAATATTAAAAATAAAATCCTGAAAATTTTTAAAAATGGACCTGACAGTTATCAGAAGCAAAGGATTTTTACCATCGTAGATATCCTTTTACCTTGGCTAAAGACATTTGGCGCAGTTGCGGCCAATCAACTGGAGAGCATTTATAAATATTTCCTAGAGACCCAGGCCGGCACATGAGATTTCAGCGGTCCAAATCTTGGCGACCCTAATGCATTGCTTTGGAGTTTTTTGCTAATTACCTTGAGAAATTAAGGAATCTAAAGCAAATTTTTAAAACATTTTACTACCAAACGTTGGATATAGGCCATAAAAATATTTTGTGAGTCATTAAATAACAAAACGGTTACATTTAAACCATTATTAGTCGAAATTATTTTATGATGTTTACGGTTTGCTACTTTTCCTTTGAAATCACTTTTTTGGCACAATATGAGTTCACCAATTTTGATAAATTTACACGTTAAAAAGTAATATCTCTCTATACCGAAGATAAAAGCCTTTTATTAAGTAGAAAAATTTATTCAAAATGTAATTGAGTTTAAAATTAAGATATTTTTACGTGCTAACATGCTCGAAGTGTTTATCATTTAAATTATATAAGTTTAATCACACTTTTTATTTTGTCATGTAAAGTTATAATTTTGTAGTTTTCCACCACCATCAAATGCATCTATTAAAAATAAAATGAAACAAATAATTCTTTAAAACGCAGAACTTTAACTTAGATTACATTGAATTTCATTTATGAGTACAGAATATTTTTATTATTTGTACTTATATTTGAACACAGATTTAACAAAAGTAAAACATATTAACTGTTTTATTTAAATGTATAATTAAGATATTTCATAAAAATAAATTTTATTTCATTTTTTTAAAATTGATTATATTTCATTTTTACGGAATATATCTCATACCTAGTTATATATATTTCATTTTCATTAATAATTAAAAAAATATACTCAGTATTTGAATTTTATCCCGTAATATTTCTTGTAAATAAATCTTTGGATTTTCTTATAATATGAATATTATAAGCAAATAATGTCTGTTCAGAGAAATTTTTTTAATTATTCTGCTTAAATTTTATGTTGCTATATCAAATGTGCATATAAATTTTAAGTTAATCTGCTAACATTTGATCAGCAATATAATATAAATAAAGCACCTTAATTTTCACGATTTCCTTATTTAACAACTGAGCATAAATTTACAAAGTATATATTACTCAAAAGTTATATAATGTAAATATAGCTTACTTACTAGTTAGTGATAATACATACTTACAATTTGTAAAAATGTTATTTTTAATTTCTGTAAGATACGTAAGTAAATATTGTTAAGTTACTGTGATATATACAATATAACATAATTTAATGCCGACCACCCTGTCTAGTAGTCAAAATGCCTGACTGCTGATAGGGAGGTCCAGGTTCGAATCCCGGTTCGGGAATGGATGTACTTTCTCACTCTACCTATCCTGTCTTTGTCCTTTCTGTGTATGAATGAGTGTGAATGGTTGCCTACCCTATAAACGGGCCCTTATGGCATGTGTGTACTGAAGAAGTCGGACTCTACACCAAATACGGTTCAGTATGAAAAAGTGGGGCAGCGCACCCCATATTGTCAGCCTAGCTTGCACAAGAAAAATACATAATTTAATAATAGATTCTCTATACAAATCTTTTTTTTTTTTTTTTTTTTTTTTCAATGATATAGATGAATAATATTTAGGTTATAATTTATACTTATTGATTATGAGGTTGTATTGGTTGCTTGCTAGTTATATATTGAAGTTTTGTATTATATTACTGGTTAATTATAGTATGTACTTACAATATATATACTGAACAAAAAACAAGATCAGAAATAAAAAAAATAATATTTTTTATTGTGATGTTATGCATTTTTACAGCATCACACAATTTAATAAAAAATAGTTTCTGTACGATACAATTTTTTTATACCTCATAACCGGAAAAATATTACTTTTAATAAGAAATATTGTTCCAATACTTCTCCATAAAAATAAAAAAGTTTTCTTTTTTTGAAAGAATTTTTTGAATGAGAAGAATTCGTAGTTTGGTGCAGCCCAACCGCCTATTTTTATAAAAAAAAAATGAAGCATAAAATTCTCTGATTAAAAGTAAACAAACCTATTAAATGTGAGCAAAAATATGTAAGATTACGATAATTTATGGCCACCATAATGTTTGTGACTTGTTGGGAAATCATAAGGCTTCTCTTTACAGCAGCCTTATCTGTATATTTCCTCGTCATGATGTCCTGTGCTTGGTCCGTGTTTCTGAATAACGAGACGCATTCACTTTTGGTCTACGATGACCACCCACTGAGTATCCTACTGTACAAAATGCCATCAATTTCGCCACTTTTGCTAGAAATTCTAAATGTACCAAGAAGGGTCAGCCACGGAGAGAAAAGTTTCAAAACAATTGGGATGTGGAAGAAATGCGCTGGGTCTTACATTATGGTCTTTATACACTTTGGAACGAAGTTTTTGCGACTTCTTCTAACGGAGTTGCATCAGGGGAGAATCTAGAGAAATGCCCCTGATTCCCTGGAGGGCTTGAAATGAACCATCAGGGGCAATATTGATGCACATGATTCCGACCCACTACAACAATTTTAAACTGGCTTTGTAACACAGGGAAACGATAGCATTTTTGTGCATTAAATGTCCTTCATATCGTTGTTCAACAAAAATAGGCCTTGTGTTCTCACATTTTTTTTTTTTTCTACCGCCATGATCGCACATTTTCTATCATTGTTTTGGGTCACGTTGAATGCATTTTCAATTTACATTGTTCTTTATGTTAATAATATATATCGGAATATTCATACTCAATACTCAAATTTATGCATGATCCGGTGGTAATTAGAATAAATAAGCTTTCCTAAATTAAGTATTATAAATATTAGTAGTATTTTGTTTACATCAAATATGCAACATTAGGAACAGCAGCCAATTGTTCACAGAGGCCGTATATAATCCAAGATACCAAATTCAGAGTTTGGTGACCTTTTTCAGATTTTCTTATGTATCTAGCAAACTAGTTTTTATTACGTCATAGATATGGAGACCAATAAAATTATGCAGATAATTCTATTTTGGCTGCACTAGTAATTACGTCATCACGCACGTCACAATACATCATTTTGGCAACATTTTTCTATCGCCTAAAAAATTCAGAATTTCGAATCCTGGATTATACGGCATCTGTTCCGCCAATTGTAAAGCGGATTACTTTTATACTAGAATATCAGGGAAATGTTTCCTACATTAAACATGATTGGAATATGCAGAATTAACTCGACTTTATTTAAAACCGAGGAGATAATTAAAATTTAGATACAGAAATTTATATAAACTCCCATACAAAATGAAAGAAATTTACTTTTCATGTCGCTTTTCTAAAATTAAAATTTAACTTACCAATATGGAATGATTTAAATAGAAATGTATTTAAATTGTCATTATTTATTTTTTTTAATGAAGTAGTTTTGATTTGAAACATTTAATGATTTTAATTTCGAAATTAGAGAATTAATTTAAATGTTAATTAAAAATTTCCCTTGAACTATTAAAAGTTCGTATGAAATTTAAATAACAGTGTATTTTTCGATAATTTTATTAATAAAAGTTTGTTCGGTAAAAATAGTTTTTGCAACTAGTTGATAATGAGAATTATTTTTTGAAATCGAATCGAGAAACGTATTGTTAAAAACGAAAACATCATTTAGGTTATCATTTAGGTATATTAAATATGATTAGAAAATGTGTTGCTAAAAGGAAGAATGAATTCGATGTGAAAAAAAGGCTTAATTTTATCAGAAATGGTGAATTCATATAATTATACTTCGCAAAATAAAATTAAAAACACGTACCACTTCAAGACTATTTAAAGATTTGCTGGATAAAACTTTACAAGCGATCTTATTTCTTATTCAAATTTTATCAGTTTTCATCGAAATTAATAAAAGTTTAAATGCATTCAGTAATCAAATTTCAGGAAATAAATACTTAATATAAAATTCTTTTAATCAGGGAAAAAACGTAAAAATAAAAATTTTGGTATCTTACCATTAATCAGGAGTAAAAACAGCCCCAGTAAAACCACTTCCAACTTTTGAACCTTCATGTTTTTTTAAGTAGTTAAATTTAATTGAACTCGGTTGTGTAGTATATAACCTCTTCCTTATCTATCGTTCACTGACAATGGGGTGATTGCATCCGGTATCAACAAAAAAAAAATCGATAATATTATTTGGATGAACCAATAATATTTTAAAACTTATGCAAACAAGTTTTCAAGTTCCGTAGATCCAAGTTGTCTCATTATCAGAAGCATTCCTCATGTACTAAGTGCCATGGATTGTGTGGAAATCATGTGATAATATCTTCAGCTAAAATGAAAGTTTGACAAGTGAAAAAATAGCACTCGAAAAGGAAACTCTTAGAATAAAAAATATTTTAAATAAATACTTTCGTTCTTTACAATAGCAACTTGAGATAATTGTAACTACGTAAATTGTCGTCTGGTCTTATTCATTTTTTTTTTTGCTTTGGAACGTGATTGTATTGTTAGACTTTTAATTTTCTATTAGAATGTTTATATTTCATGAGATTTAAGTAAAGTTACATAAATTATTCACTTTTTATGTTACATTAAATGAAGAATATAAAAAATAAAATACGCAAGTAATTGTATTTTTAACAAAAAAAATGTCTTTAAATAAGGAAATATCATTAGGTTTTATATTCCTATATTTATTACTTCAAAAGTGCTATTAATTTGAATTCAAAAGTTTTATCGCTATAAATGAGTTTAAATTAATTTAAAATATTGTAAATGGCCAAATCATAGATAAAACTATTTTTCGAGATGAATCCTGGTTTGACTATTTCTCTAAATATATATATATATAAAAGAGAGTTTTCTCTCTCTAATAATTTGTGTTCATTTATGGTGCTTTCAAAATATTCTTACTTTTCTCATTATCAAAAGCTGTTTTTTTGTCTAAAATTTTTTTTAACATTTCCTTCGAAACATTTTTTATTTTCAAATTTAGGAATAACGTTCTTTTTGGAGGAATGTTGTTTCTCTGTTCGTAAAACTCAGATTTGTTTTCGTTTATTGAATTCACTTGTCGTTTAACTGAATAGGACCTGTCCCGGTCATATGAAGTTATTTTTATAGACGAGAAATCGTAGAATGGTTATCACAAAAGGACAGCGACAATTTTAAATGATTATTTTACATCAAGCAGATCATTACAGCCTCAAATTCGAAATTGCGTGTTTATGTTTTTTAAATGTAATTAAATTTAATCAAGTCACTGATTTTACAAGCTATAATTGTCGTTCAGACATATAAACTAAACTAAACTCATAGGCTGACAGCCCATATGGGAAGCAAAGCCTATGGGGCTTATATGTATTTTCATAAACGAGGGCCTTGGGGAGGACAAAGCGTATGTACCGGTTTGGTGGTCAGCCTAACATAAAACCTCCAGTGTTTTATTCCCAAGCATGAATGGTACTCAGTTTTATCGACCCATTGAAGGGATGCGAGTAGAATATTTCCCAGTCCAAGGATCAAACCCTAGATCTCTGCCATGGGAGCGTGAATCTTTGCCACTACACCACCGGACTTCTTCAAATGTATACTTTTACCAGTACTTAAATTTATCTACTGAAATTTTTCAGATAAGAAATTCCTTTAAGGAATGTCTAATTTATACATTTCTAAAAAATCCATCAGTTTGACGAAATGCGTACTTTATTTGTGTGTTTCTTTACCAAAGAATTTTAACTGATGAATAAACCAAAGAATTTTAACTGATTATAACTCTATACCAAAGAATTTTAACTGATGAACTAAAATGTTCCGAAATTCATAATCTGTTTTTCTTGTTTAAGACTTGAGAAAAAAGCATACCTAAAATTTTAGAATAAAATTTAAAATATTTTATATTGGCTGAATTCATTTATTTATTTATTTAATTGGTTTGAAAAATAAATGTAAAAAATATTGAG
Organism: Latrodectus elegans; assembly: GCA_030067965.1. NCBI lineage: Eukaryota > Metazoa > Arthropoda > Arachnida > Araneae > Theridiidae > Latrodectus > Latrodectus elegans. The sequence continues at coordinate 10,810,166 of CM057814.1, forward strand.
AAAAACTCATCTCATGCTACATCAAGAAGTTACATGGTACTAATCCCCTTCAAAATTTTGTGTGTGTGGTTTCCTCTTAAAATAAATATATTTTCCTGTGCGAAACCAATTTCAAGTAATTGTCATTTATTCGAAATAGGATCATGAGTGAAAAGAAAATGGCACAGATGCTGTATAATCCAGGATGCCAAATTCTGTGTTTGGTGATTTTTAGGGGATTTTTTATGTATATGGTAACCTGGTTTTTTTACGTCATCGATATAGATACCGATATGGAGACCTTTTATGGTGACCGATATAGGGACGTTCTTCGTCATCGATAAGAGAAATTGAATTTTTTTGGTAATGAAGAAATGTTGCCAAGATGTCGCATTGTGACGTGGGCAATGACGTAAATACTAGTGTTGCCAAAATAGAATTATTTGTATAACTTTTATAGGTCTCCATATCTATAACGTTATAAAAACCAAGTTGCCAGATACAAAAAAAATCACCAATCTTAGAATTGGCATCTTGGATTATACCGCATCTCTCTGTGCCAAGGAAATTTATAAATTATCTTTCCTGCTTATGGATGACAGAATATATTTTTTAAATTTATTCTTTACAGAATTCTCTTCTCTCTCTTAACCCTTACACTTTATCCTTAAGGACAATAATTCTTAATGGCGTATTATTTTATAATAATATGTCATCAAAATTCTAAATAAAATATTAAAAATAAAATTCTCTATTTAAAATACTTGTTAAATTATGTATGAAATAATAGTAAACACCTATATCTAAGAACTCGTTATGACTTAATGATTGAATCATGTTTTTTGAAAAGAAAAGTCCCTTATTCGAAATTAGCCACTGTTGTAATGATTTTACTTTACGACAGATGGCTTCTATCACACTTGTCGTGGAAGAGAACTCGAAGGATTTCCAAGTCGAGAGATTTGCCAAGGAAAATATCCTGCAGATTGATATGCTGATGCAGACTATGATCTATAGAATTCTCAGGAAGATAAAATACTGCTTAGAAGTTTAAGAAATCCTTGCAGCAGATTCAATTATATTAGGTAATGCGACGTCACTTCAGCTATGAGGTGTCAAAACAAATATGTTTATTTAAAAAGATTTTAGGGAGATAAATGGCATTATGGATGTGTTATCTGAAAAGCCCTTACTGTATCACAAAAAGAAAACATCTCAATAACACTTTTTATAGACATTAGGGTTTATTTTTTTTTTTTTTTTTTTTTTTTTTTTTTAATTTTAGATCCATCGTACAGTTTGATTTTTTTTCTTAAATAAACATTATTCATGGAATAATCTATCCTAAGAAATAACTCCTGTATCTTCTTTCTTTCATAATTTACTATATTATATTTATTCGCTTAGAGATTAAATTGTGCATTTCTGACACAATAATGCTTTATTTTGGAAGTTGCAAAGCTAAGTTAGTCCATCGTCTCTGGGCTTTGAGAAAATTCTTTTTCTTATATCTAATAAGCTTCTTCCTAAAAGTTCCCACTTTTTATTAAACTTTGTACCATGTCTTCTAAGAAACTGGAAATATGCTCACTTGTTGTTGTTGTCTTGTACCAGCTGGCTGGCATTATGGGGTGCGCTGCTTCACCTTTCCAACAGAATCATATTTAGGCGTGGAGTCCGACTTCCTCAGTACACACATGCCATAGGTTTATAGAGTAAGCAACCATTCACAACCCATTCATACAAAGAAAGGGCAAAGACAGGATATACAGGGAGAGAATATACATCCATGCTCGAACTGGAATTCGAATCCAGGAGTTCCCTATCCACAGTCAGGCACTCTGACCACTATACAACATGGACCGCATTTGCACTCTTAATGTAACATTATATGTTTTAAACTGCTACTATATATATAATTTACACTTGATGTGCACTTGTGTTTAATGAATTTATGATAATTAAATTGATAAATGTTAAAAGATGAAAAAGTTCAGAAGATATAAACAAAATTTCATATATATATATATATATATATATATATATATATATATATATATATATATCTCTATATATATATATATATATATATATATATATATATGCACATACACACAGCTGGACATTGAAAATACCAGCTTTTTTGTAGGGATTACGATATGTTGATCGTAATCCCTAACAATCCCTACGTATCGTCCTCCAATCCTAACAATCCCTACGTATCTAACAATCCCTACGATCGTAATCCCTACAACTCATCCAAAATTGAATAATTTTTTAGTGGAAAGTATCTGTTGAAGAATTAAGTTGTTCCATAATTTAAGCTCTTTTTTGTATTTTAATGGAGCTGAAGAAGAATATATCAGGAAAAAGGGAAAATTGGAAATCTCTAATTTCCTTTTAACATCCTCTGCTGTGAGACTGCTGTGTTCCTGTTGGTTTGCGTGTCGTTCCCATTATCTTAATGTATTAGAATCGTTAATTGAAGATCCATCTAATCAACTAAAGGCGGCTCTTGCACGTTAACTAGGTCATGATTACAATGTGAAATGATATTTCTGGGAGTGTCAAGTCAATTATTGGAGTATGTTGTTCGTCTCTTTCTTCATAATTACGAAGACTCCCATCCGGCTGCTTCCACCTAAGTAGTAATACTTAGGTGGAAGCAGCACTTAGTAGAATCCAACTCAGGGCAGCATGCTGCTAGTGCCACAACATCCAAAGCAGTTAGGTCTAGTTTATTACTTGAACAGTTTCCATCAATTCAAAGTATTCAAAAGATATTCATAGTATTCAACGCATTCTCCATCAAATTAATTATTACTGCGGATTTTTTAATCATATGTGAAGCTTCATTGATTGTGAAGAAAGCACACTTTTGAGAAATATTTATGCGTGAAAGAGTAGATCAGACATCCCCTACAGGTGGTAATCTTTCTAGTTTAATTAGAAAGAAAATAATGCTGCGGAAGTTCTTCCGAGAAATTTCTCAACCGTCATTTCTAATGAAAATTATTAAATATATTTGTGTGGTGTGTGTGTTGAAATCACTGTTTTATTTATGTCTCTTAACAGATACCATGCGCTTATTCTTAATTATTCATAATAATTATTAAAAGAAAAAGGCATTTAATTATAAAAAACAACCTAATAAAGCTTGTTATATGAATACCCAAATGTGTGCCGAATCATATCCAAAGCTCGTCTGTCTCAGATGTGCTTCAGACGTCCTACGTACAACTTCCGGACATTGGGACGTTCAAAGAACATCCGTAGGAAATCCATCGGATGTTCTCTCGTGTCCAAATTAAATCCATTTGGTCCATAAAGGGCAGTCCTCCGAACATCCCTAGGTGCAATAACATTACGCCACTGGCAATATCATAAGTAGTTATTTTGGGGAAATTTCTCTGTAATAATTCCATTCAAACTAGGAGATTGATACCAAATAAAAAATTATCTCTGTTTCTTGGAGATGTCATACACTATTCTAGTAATATATTGGGTGATTCTATAGATTTTCTTTCTTATTTTGCAATAATATTTTTTACTCCTTTTTTGTAGGGATTACGATATGTTGATCGTTCCCCTTTATCGTAAACTGAAATGCTATTTTTTATCTATTCAATTTCAAACCTTTTTCTATAAAACTTTAATGCATACTACAAATTTTGTTTTAAGTCACTTTACTTTTACAGATAAAACATGAATATTATTTCCTACCTGAAAGTATAACGCGTGTTAAACAATTTGGATGGTAACTAAATCACCATTATATTGTCGTATGTTGGATCATTTTCATGTGGCTACTAATTAAAATCTTAATTGCTCTTTCTTCAAAAGTTGGCAGTTTATTAAAATGTTATTTTTTATGTTTTTGAAAACAAATAATTTAATTTAAAAGGTTTTACAATCTGTGATATTGATGAAATTCTAATACTCAAAAAACTCAACATAAACAATAAATGAATCGCTACGATGGAAACATATAAGAAAATCTCTTTAGATAGAAAAGGCTCTACAGATATATGTTATCTGCTGCAAAACAAAAGATTCTTCCATTTTTTTTAACCAAGAATTGAGAATCGATGTGATTTACACCTACACATACATATGTCAAGTTATGTATTAACAATGGAAAATAGATCAGTTTTTAATTAAATAGGAATTTAATTAACATATTTATTCCCAATGGTCAAAATTCTAAATTGCTCCTGCTGTTTTTAAGAAGCGGATTGAAGATTTTCAATGGTTTTTGAAACTGTGGTGAGGTGGTAGTTAGACTTATCAAAAGGCATTTAATTAAAAAATAATATTATAGTACAACACATGTTACATGGAAAACAAAAGAAATTTGAGGTCCCCTAAGAAAGAAATTAAGTGAGAATGTGCTTGATTCGGATCTCAGTAAGAAAATACACAAGCTGCGCTTACAAAGAAGTGTGATGATTGGCTGGTATATTTTATAAAATTATTATAATTTGTAGAGCATTTTGATGGATTAGTTTCCCCTCCCAATTTCAAGTGTTACCTAAGGAAATATGATGAATTACCACATAGAGCTAGGGACACCTGAGAGTGGACAACAAATTTTAGTTGTTTTAAAAATACGGGAAAATGAAAGAAGGTTTCTCGGTATAGGAGTTGACACTTTATTCCATACGTATTTTCATCTAGAGTAAAAATTTTAAAAGAATCATAGTTCACATTGAATACTTTTAAGCTATTACCAAACCATTGTATTTTTTTAAAGAAAAACTATTAATGAGACATGATAAATGAAAATAATATTTTGTTCCTTATGTTAGGGAGTAAAAATGTTGCAGATATTATTTTATATTAATTTACAAAAACAGTATTACTTACCAAAAGCAGAAACATTAGGATCACTAATACAATTTCACATTGCTCCCTTTTTGATCATAAGGAATTCACGTGATCCAGAGGGAACTATATGAATTGTAGCTGAAGATATGCAGCATCATTCCTGTGATCACTTGTGTATGTACTGGAAAGACTGCTGACATAATTGTATTTGACATTGGGCAGTCTTTGACTGACCATGACCAAAGACTCAGAAAGAAACTACATGCTGGCCAAACACTCAAAATAAGTATCTTCGTAACTGGCTACTTTTTGTTGTCCACTGTTTGCGAGCAATCACTATGAATTAAGTGAGCGCAGGATGGGAAGATGAATAACAGACATCCCGATGTTGAACATCTACTAATCATTAATGACACAGGAATGTTTTCAATGACATATTTTAATGATCAGTACTATGAAACAAAAATATTCGCCATCCTAAGACAGAGATTCCAATTAAACTGAGTGTATTTAGGTAGCGTGAGTGGCCAATGGGTGAGATTGTTCCGAATTATACATAGAATTATCATAATTATGCATATACTAATAACGCATAGAATAATTGGTAAATTTATCATGAAAATGTATATCATATATTTTTATTGTATTTTTTAATTTAGTTCATAGGAAATAATTTATATTTTTGCTTTGGAATTATGAGTCAACGTTTACCATTAATACAGAATGGTAACTTCTCATGATGAAGCAATTAAGTGCAAAATTAAGGATTGAAGGAAGGAAAGTATATGTCGAGCGTCGGAGCAAGTAAAGTTGTAAATGAAGGGACTGTCCAAGAAGTTGAAGTCAGGTCTCTAGTATTGATATAAAAATGAAAAGTACCCGAAATGGAGATTTTTCATTTAAGTTTTCAATAAATATCTTTAGTTGTGAATGTAAATATTTTGTAAAGTGTGTTTTGTGACTTGTTATAGTTCAATCGATGTAATCGGTCCGTGGGTATGTCATTGATTTTTCTTGTTTTTATATGCATTTAGATTTAACAGCTAATTCACAAAATACAATCTGACTTTTCTGATTAGTTCATAATTTATTTATCATTTTATAGAAATTGTTTGGGAATAGAATGATGTAAATGACTATTAGGATTATATTCCTGAGAATTGTTTCACGTTTTAGTCTCATTATAAGATAAAACCAATGAATTATCTCAAACTTTCCAACAAGAATATAAAATAACTATTTCATAGAAAAATAGGATTCAGTAGGATGAAACTGACTATACCACGCTTTTACGAGATAGTTTCGCTCGTAATTTTGTCAAATAATAATCAATGATTTGTAGTTATGAGTTAATTTGAAACAGGCGTAACATCAGTACTTGTGTTCACGTAGAGCATATAACTCTACTACAATTTCTATTTAAATGATTTTTTTAGATTAAATATTAAAGTTACGTGGAAAAAATATATAATGCATTTAATAATCATTAAGTATATTAATAATAAAAAACTACCATCACAAAAAATATTAGATATAAAATATTTGGATTGAAATTTGAATAAGAGAATTCGAATTTAGATAAAAATGCAGTATTTTATTCATGTATCATCATTTAAACTTACCAGAAAAATAGCTCATACATGTTACTAAAAATATGTTATTACTTTTTTTGAATGCAATAATGCAATAATAATGCTTATCATTTAAAGGAGAGATAAAATCTTGTTATGAAGAATAACAATAAGAAAATGAAACAAGAAAGAGAAAAGATTTTAACTTTGTAGTTTATTTCAATCCTTGTATAAATTATATTTTTGTTATATTTCAGTCTATGATTATTTTATTTTTTATTTATTTATTTATATTTTTGCGTAACATGCAAAGCAAAACTATTACAATCATAATTAAAGAAATATTTAAATTCAAATATTAATTAATTTTCTTTATTGCGAACACTATTAAATCCCAAGAACAATTTGAAGTGAAACATTATAAAAATGAAAATTAAATAGATTGGATTCTCGAAAATTTAAGTTGATTTAAAAATACGAAGTTCCTTATCGTCTTCTTCACAAAAGAGTAAACCGACTTAAAATGGCGCTCATCCTGATTCACTAATATAAGAAATGAATAAAGAATTTATCCTTTCACAAAAAGCTATCATTCAAAGTTTTCACAATCATTAAAGATGCATCAAAGTATTTTTTGTAAGACAATATCTCAGCTGAAGTGTCACCTTTCCAAAGAATGCTAGAATGCCAAAAAATCAATTTACTTTAAACCTTTTGACTTAAGCTGTTACTTTTACGATGGTATTTTACACCTATAAGAGCTTACTAAATCGGAATCTACTATTTAAAATAAAATATGAGTTTTTGGAATAATCAAAATCTTAAAGTCTCAAATTGAAATTAAAAGTTCTGTTAATTTAAGAAATAGTTTAGGCTAGGTTGTTGAGATACTTTTCCGAATGTCTATTTCTGCCTACCAGATAACATTTTCATCCACGTAAGAAGCCCTAAACAATTTTGCACAATTAACCCATTATGGCGAATGTTTCTTTATAAATGATACTATATCTAAATAGTTCTCATTTAAATAATTATATGGATGGAAGTTTCTGAAAGCGTAGAATAGAAGGTGCTACTACCTAAGAGATCTAGAAAACTTCCGGCACGAAACTTCCTGCTTACTATTCCTTTATTGTCTTATACCATTGTGCTTGTTTTCTGTAGTTTCCATAGCTTGTAAGAAAAATTCATTCAAGAGTCATTATCCTATAAAATTTTATGAAATGCAGAAAGCAAATAAAGGTAGCAACTGTTGCGTAGCAAATTTGATTGCACTATGCGATCTGGAACAAATTTACTTTCGCAACTGAAAATGTTCAAATTTCCAGTGGAACCCGATTTACAATCCTTAATTTAACTAGCTATATTTTAAATCAACTCTTAAATTAAAAACTTAAATTTTAATTGCAATAAAAACCAAGATTTGTTTAAAATATTAATAAACAACAAGTAAATAAACAGATCATAACAATTTTGTTCTACTCATTATTGATACCAATTCATATATTCTAGCATGATCAAGAAAATTTTAATAAAATTTTTAATACTATAAATGAAAGCACAAATAATGCCTTGTTTAATAATTAAAATGATTTATAGTTCAATTACGCGCAAAATATATTTTCTGAAATTTTGGAATAAATGCATAAAATAAAAAATTAGTTAAAAAAGAAAATGATTAACAATTGAGATAAATAATAACAAGAGTTAGAATGTGGGTTGCAATATATCATTCATCAACTTTTGATCCTAATATCCCCTATAAGAGCGATTCCCCGCCAAAAAAATATGGTAATCCATCAGGATTATTTAAGTAAAAATTAAAAAAAAATTTTAAAAATTTACGGGATCATCACTGATTGCACTCATGTTAAAATTATGATTTTAACGGATAACATAAAAAAATTTTTTCGAAAACAGAAATAAATACCTAAAAATATTTAAATAAAAATTTTTGCGATTGCATTGATTTTCAAAGGGAAGAGAGAAAACCGGAAGTATTTGAGATGGCTTCCGGTCATCTGAGGTTAGTTTTTGTTTACATTGAAAATTCCATCCATTGCCGATCTTTATATACTTAGCTTACGACCACAGAACATCCTTTAGACATCCTTAGCATCCACAGAGCAAAACTCCATCCATAAATATTTTATTTTTAAATATTTGTTATTCTTCCTGATTGTTGACTAAATTTTTGATAACTCACTGTAACCGCTTAGAAGAAACACGTTGTTTATATCGCTTTGTTTACACTCATCGGATTTGAATAACGATTGATGATTTAGATTTTTTACCATAGACATGTCAGAAAATATTTTTACTTTTGACATATCGAGTGATTTAAATCTCAAAAGCAATTTTATTTTAAAATGTCAAGGTTCCGAAGCGAAAGTTTATGAAGGTAAATTTCTAGGAAAACCGGCGATTTTCAAAGAACGGTTCGTTAAAAAATACCGCCACAGTGAACTGGATAAACTGTTGACAACAGAACGTATTCGTGCGGAAGTGAGGGCTTTAAATCGATGCATAGAATTCGACATTAAATGCCCCGTTGTGTATTTCGCTGATCTACAAGCTCGCTGTATTATTCTGCAAAAAATAACTGATTCCATCACAGCCAAAGAATACTTGAAATCAATACAAGTAGAACATGGTGTAGAAGGCATTAACATGCTCACGCCTTTAGCTCGCAAAGTCGGTGAAGGTATTGCCAAAATGCATAAAAATGAATTGGTTCACGGTGATCTTACAACCTCAAATTTACTATTAAAATTAGAACAGTTGAATAACATTTCAACAGATTCAGATTTTGATGTGTATTTTATAGATTTCGGTTTATCGAAACGCGATGTTGCTTTAGAAGACAAGGCGGTTGATTTGTATGTTCTGGAACGTGCTATTTCTAGTTCACATCCTAACTCTGAAAAATTCTATTCTGTCATTTTAGAACAGTATTTAAAAACTGTTGGTAAACAATCACGTGCTATTGCTGACAAATTAGAAGAGGTTCGCCAAAGAGGAAGGAAAAGATCAATGGTTGGATAATATGTATTTATAAAACAATATATGTATTTTAACTAAATAATAAATGTTGTGTTTATATTGTTTGTTTAATTATTTGTATGAAATTTTTTTATAAATGTGTTTATATTTAATTCATTATTTAATTAGTATAGCCCATTGAACAAAATATCCACAGTTGATTAGAAATTAAAATAAGACAAGATTTTTACATTAAGTGTAATAGGATGAGTTGAAAAAATTTATTTTTTAAGCCAGTTAAATTTTTGCATTTTGTTATAAGATAAATTGATTTAAAAAAAATTTTCCCAATGCCCAGCTGCCTTTAGGAATTTATTCCTGTTCAGAGTTACAAGGGGCAAAAGTGATTGCAACGGATCACCCAGTTAGTGTGCCATCTTCGCCCTGAAGGTGAAAAAAATGAAGAAACTCACATATAGTGTGTGTGGTAGCTAGAACATCCATGCCTGAACCAAGATTTTAACTTGGGAGCTACTGCTTCAAATTTAAGGATGCTAACTATTCTACAATCAATTGCTGTTCGAAAATAACTTGTAAGTAATAAAATTACCATCAGAATGTGTGATAATATTCCATGATAGAAAATACACATTTGACAGCTTAATGGATAAAAATATTTGTAAATATTATATTAGGCATTGAATCCTAGAAATCTATCTCTAACAAAATATTCTCAGAAATACTTACTTTTCCATTACAGATGGATTTTTGTTATTTATGTACAAAGAATTAACTCACACACACACATAGCAATAATAGTAAACTTGGTTCCAGATTGATTGAAAATTATCTGAATTAAACATAATATGTTTGTAATTCAACAATTTTGAATTAATTTAACTTATTTAGACATCAAAGTGTATCTGTGAATGATGGTTAAATCAACACTGAAGTTGATTTCAATTTTCTGTTTTCAAAATTGAAAAAATTTTAAGAGTAAACAGATACAAGAATCAAATAATTCAATTTGATTCTTGTATCTGTTTACTCTTAAAATTCTTTGTGTAAGAGAGTTTTTGAGAAATGGTCTATAATATAACAATGAATTTTATCCATGCTTATATTTCTAATTTTTATGAAATAGATTCAAAAAGTTTTTAATTTTTAAGATTAAAAAAACTATATTACTTTAGGAAAAAAAAACCATAGAAGTTTATTATTTTTATTAACAATGATATAATATAAAGAATAAGAAGAATTTATATTAACAATGATATAATATAAATGATTTTGATTTTTTTTGACAATGATTTTTTTGTGATATTTAGTATACAAGCATATTCTTTACTTACAATTTTTCAAAATTCATTTTTTATATTCTAATCTCTTTTCTGATTACATAGAATTTTAAAATTATAGTTTTATTGTAATTAGGAATTTCCTTTTAATTGTGTTTAAATTATATTTAGATTATATGCTATTTACTTTTATTAAATGTTTTATAATTTTATGGTTGTCATGACACAATATGAATTGTTTTGGTTACTCATAAAAGTATAAATCAAGTCATCTCTAGAGAAAATTGTATTGATTTTAATATAAATTTTAAATAAAATTGTATTAAGTTTAATCAATGATGATGAACAATTGGGAATATGAATGTTTTATATAAGTATTTTGTAAATGTTTTTAATTTCTAGTTACGAAAGTAATTTTAATTTTACATGTAAAGATTTTTATTATCCCTATTTATTGCCTAAAAAATAAGTATTAAGTTTTCTTACCCTATGGAAAATCTTACAAGTAATTTATTGATAATTCATTAATAATAATAATTAATCACTTATGATAATTAATAATTGAATCCCACATCATTTTAACATTGGCTTTTTATGTTGAGATGGATTGCCAAAATAAGTGATAGTTGAAAATAAGAAACAAAAATCTGTTTTTATGACAAATTTTTGTTACTGAAAATATACGATGTTCATAAAAAAACTGAGTTTGTTACATCTTATGAATTGTTTGATAGCTTTTATTATCTGATGTTGATTTTGTCTGATATGTATTATTCTATCATAATAAATATGAGACAATAACTACAAAATTATTTTATCTTAACAAAAAGTTTAAAACTGTATTTTTACTTTGATTAAAAGTTTTATTTTTATTTAAATTAATATTAACTAGGTATAACTTCTTTTTTTTTTTTTTTTTTTTTAAGAAAAAATTAACTTTAAAAGTTTTTACTAAGTAGATCAAACTGGTATCAGTGATTCCATTTCATTCAATTAATCATCAATATCAAAGGTTTTCGATTATTGATAACTATATAAACACACTTTTTAACTACTGATTCTTTAAACTTTACTAAATATTTGATGATTTGAGAAATATCTGTTTCCCTTGACTGCTTTTATATTTGCATTTATGTTATGCATTTTATATTTGAAAGAACCAGCCAAGTCAATAATCTTAAAACTATAAATTTGAAATGTATATAATTAAAAATTTTCTCAAACGTAAACTTGCTCTCTCAAAATTTGAAATAAACATTGTAACTTATGAGCAAATATCAAAGTTAAATTCCCAACATAAATCATAAATCAGAATAGTATAGTTTTATGTTTTGCAATTTAAATTTAAATCATTATTATGTAAATAAATTGTGTGTTTTCATTTTTTTTTTCAGTATGAACAAAAATAAAATTAATGAATTAAAAAACATATGATACATATAATATTTCATTTGCAAAATACTAGACAGCTGGTTGTTGGACAGCATTGCACTGAATTTCATTTTAATAGTTTGAAGGTTTGATTCCCACATCAGAAATAAATGTTTCAAGAATCTACATTAAATCATAGGACCTAATCATATTTGCTGTCCTTAGATTATCTCTTTGTGTACGAAAAATGATCATAAAGTAACATATCAATTAATCAACCAGAAACCTTTGATTTTCTCGAGCAGTATGTTAACCCTTTTTTAATTACATTTATCTTGCTAATTATCGCAAAATAAGATGTTTAAAATGTAATTTATTCTGTATCTATTTTATTTACATTGAATAAAGAAATTGGTGTCCTCTTATATGTATTTAAATAAATTCAATATATATATATATAAGGGGATGTGTTTTCATTCCTTCAAAAAGTTAAAAAGGATAGATTAATGGAAGTAATTAATTACTGATTTCTATGTTGTTAGATTGAAACAAAAATTTTATTAAGATGTGAGTAGATAAAATTGTTTTAAAATTTTAAAGGCAACAACTGATTATTTCTAAACACAAATGTGAATACTTAGAAAAATATTTTCTGATCTAGATGGCCTATTAATATTTTATGGCTAATGTTCATATAAATTAAACTTAAAATTCTTATTTGTTGTGCTTTAAAAGGAAAACTGATGCAATAAAATAGAATATAAATATTATTATTATATATATATATAAATAAATGTTGCCACCCATTAAAGCATTAACTTTTCAATTTAAAAGTAATTTTTATTTACATTTCAAAAATGTGATGCCTCAGAAATATTTTGAAACTTTAGAAATTTATATCTAAATATTCCTATAGTTACTGAAAATTGTTCGTACTCTTGTATTAAGATTCTAGAGCTGAAAATTTTCTGTTAATTTATTTTGGAATGATTTCTTTTCCTATAAATTCAATTTAATTTTATTTATCACCTTAAATTTGCTTCTTGCACTCTCTTAAAATCCAATTTTTAAGTATTATTATTAATTAAAATGAATAAACTATTTTATGGCCATTTAATTTAATGTTACCTCTGTCATAGCAGTTGAAAACACAAAAATTTAATATTTTTTTATTCATTGTTTATAGGAAAATTCCATTTTCATGTTCTCACATAGAAACAATTTTAAATTAAAATAAGAATTAAAATATAGTTTGAAGTATTGCAAATATACTATTGTATAAATTCTAAGAAAAATCTGCTGCATTGGCTGCCGATTCAATACTGCTCTTGGTCTTGGTTCAACAGGTCTTGGGTTTGAATGGAATTCTGAACCCCAACAAACATCCTTGGGCATGGATGTTTGTTGTGGTTCAGAATCCACATTAAACCGTAAGTCTCAATCTAGTTAACTCTTGCGTGCAAGAAAGGGGTATTGAGGGAAAACAATCTAGACCTAAGTAAAATATATTCATATGAAATTTATAAGAAAATGTATGATTTAATATTTTATAACTAATCAATATTTCACGGAAACACTGAATATAGAAATTAAATTGATAATAAATTTGGTGCTTTTTTTTTTTTGCAAAACTATCCCTTATGTTGTAACATAATCATGTGATAATGTCATTATCAATAATAACTTGTGAAATTACTTAAACATCTTTCATGCACTGTTTACTTGTGTAATTACTTCTTTTCCCATTCTGGAAATTTTGAATAGTAAATGAAAGTGTTTATTATTTTTGCTTCTCATTTTATCCTTAATATATATATTTTAAGTATATTTATATACATTGTATTTCATTGTATATTGTCAATAAGCCATTAAGCAAGCTTATGTCATTAATATATGAACAACATTTAAAATTTTCATTTGTTAAATGCCTTATTATGATAAGGTCTTAGAAGAGTATTTTATAGATTTTAATCATTGGTCTATATATTAATTAAAAACTTCAATTATTTATTTGTCAAAATGAAATAAAAATTATAAGTATAAAACGTGAATTTAAATTGCACATAATAAAAGTAACAATGTCTAATTTAATTTTATTTCACGATGCTACTCTGAATAATATGTAAATGTTCGTTATGCTTTTAAATTTCCAATACACCTAACTCAAAGCTACTTTTAAAAAATGGATAATGTATTTAATTTCAACAATTTATTTGCGGTATAAACAAGCCTACAAACTGCTGCTAAGAAATTTATTTATTAATTTATATTTCCACATCATATGAGGGTTACTCTGAATATTTTGAGATACGCGCAGACGAGAATTTACAAAATAAAAATAACGGTTTAATTTTAAAATACAAAGTATTTTAACACAGAAGACGATTTTTTACTGACTTCCTTCAACTTGTTTAGCGTAGAATAAATTTTAAACAGAAGAGAAAATGGAGTTGACGCGAGAACATTTTCGCGCTATGATTTTCTACGATTTTAAAGCAGGAATAAATCAAGAAGAATGTGTTCAACGGTTGTAATTAGCATTTGGTAATGAATCCCCAGCTCGTGCTACTGTATTCAGATGGTTTAGAGAATTTAGAAGAGGTCGCAATTTTCTTCAGGATGAAGAACACACAGGAAGGACGCCGTCGGCAGTAATCCCGGATAATGTGTCTGCCATACGAAAAATGTTAATGGATGATAATCGCCGTACCTATCAAATGATACAGAAGGAACTTAACATTGGATCCGCAGCCATACACAAAGTCATTCATGAAGAATTGCATATGGAAAAAGTGGTTTGCTGTTGGGTTCCCCATAATCTAACTGAGCACCAAAGAGAGGAGCGTGTCAAAATCAGTAAAGAAAGTCTTAAATTGCTAAATGATGGTGGCCACCGCATTATTTCGAAAATTGTAACAGGTGATGAAAGGTACATACCGTTTTATGACGTTCCAACACGTCAAGAAAGCAAAGTATGGGTCTTTGAAGATGATCCACGCCGACTATGGTGAAAAAACAACGCGCACTGAAAAAAGTGATGTATGCTGTTTTTTTCAGAAGTACGGGATTGGTCAAAGCCATCAATTTGGAAGGACATGAGACAGTAACAGCAAACTGGTATACCACTAAATGTCTTCCAGAAATTCTACAAGAACTGAATGTTAGGTGACTAATGCTTCACAATGACAATGCATCTTCACATACAGCCGGATTAACAGTTGAGTTTCTTAAACAAAAACAAATTAAATTGATCGAACATCCGCCGTATTCACCTGATGGTGCGACCTAGCTATGTGCGACTTTTGGTTATTTTTTTTTATCTAAAAAGGAACTTACGTGGACGTCATTTTCATTCAGAAGAAGATATTGATGTGGCTATAAATGCATTTTTTCATCTATTCCAAGAAATGAATGGCCTGAGGCATTTAATCTGTGGAAAATTCGTCTACAAGAGTGCATTGATGCTGGAGGAGACTACTTTGAACACACCTAAAATATTGTTAAGTATAACTTTAAAAACCTAGTTGTATCTCAAAAATTTCAGAGTGACCCTCGTATTACGCAAAAACTATTAAGTAAGTTAGAATAAATATATATTATTGTTCCTAGAAATTAATGCTATTAAAATATATTTACATGCATAACAATGCATGTGAGCCCCGGACTGTTTATTTAGGTTAATGGGTTTGGTATACCTGCCCATCACCAAATGACTCATAATTCTGAATTACGGTCAGGTGAAGAAGTCACACCTGAGCTGGTACGCTCCTCTCCCCATCCACGCCACACCAACGGAAGGACTTTGGGTGTCACATATGAACGTGGGCCAACCCGCGGAGCTAAAGCAACATTGAGAGAGAGTTAACGTGGTCACCCTCTCAATCACTGCTAGTGGCAAATAATACCTCACTTTGCTAGTCTTAAGGGAAGCTATTGAGCCTCTGCAGCTCTAGTTTGAATCACTTGTGGATTAAACTGTCTGGAAGTTGCTGTTGCACTAGCATCTTCTCTGTATCTAGCCCTGAGTTGGGCTCTACCTGTTAGATAGAAGCAGCTAAGTGAAGTCTTCGAAATTTTGAAACAGATACCAAGCAGAAGACTCCCAATATTTGGCCTGCCATCCTCAGAGGTATCATTTCACTTGGAAGACATTGCGACTACATCCGTTTTTATCGTGTCCCAGCCGTAGTACACGATAAATCAGTCAGGATTCTAGCTCATTACCTTCTGATGACAAGGAAGACGTCCTAACCCACCAGGCCACGGCTACCCACTTCCTGGAAATATAAGAAAATATAATGTTTAGTTAAAGATGTCTGCATGCTTGAACGACGACTAAATTTTTCGCAATTTCAGGTTTAAATTTTTCGGTTTTTAACATGAACTTCAAATTAAGTTAGTGGAAAAATAATATAAAGTAACAACGATACAGTATTTTAATAATATTAAATTTTGATATTTTTTCATTGCATTCGATAACATTTTTTTTTTTAATTTTGCAATCATATTTTGAAATACTTTGATATTATTTTAACAAGACAATTTGGATTATAAAATATTTCTTAAAATGTATTCAGTTTTGTAAGCAGCTAAATGCGTTTGTTTTGAAATTAATATTCCCATTGTAAATTTAAATTTGTTTTAAAATCGAAAACTTTTCGATCGTTTGTTAACACTGAATTATGAAAATGTTAATGAAAATAAGCAATGAGTTCATGTATATAATTCTGCTTAAAGAAAAACTTAATACGTTTTTAAAATCATTGGTGATATAAGTTGCTGATCCATGTACAAAACATTTGCATACTTTGAGCAATTTATAACGCCAACAATTTCTTTTCAACTTAAAGAATTTCGAAACTAAATGTTTAAATTTCAACTGCGCTGCTACATTCTGAAATATCATTTGACAGTGGGTGAGAATTACCGCTATTCGGGTTCTAATATTAGAGGGTCTTAAGGAGGACCACCTAACCGAGACATATACTGTGCACCCCAGAATCCTCGGTCAAGAAAACAGATATGAGCACTATAGGTTTTGGCCGCTGGATGAGTGGATGCTCTAAAAAGTATATATATATATATCCGTTTTCACGTTGGCATTCAATGAAGTAAGAATCAGTACGCAAATTAGCTTATGACGTGGTTGATACACCGGTCAGTCGAGTGTAGGAATATCAATCGTTATAAAAGCATAACCACCGCAAAACAGATTCATCAATCGTAACTCGTAAAGAAGGGAAGAAAAATGGATGCGTTGAAGGAGTTCATTCGGTGCGATTTGATTAATGGCATCAAAGTGGGATTATCAGCTGCTGCATCAAGTCGCTGAATATGTTAAGCGTTTCGGAATGAGCGTACAGCAAAGCATTGGTTTCACAAATTCAAGTCGGGAGATTTGTCCCTCTTCGTGAAGCTGGTGTCTGGTGGACTAGTTGTCAAGTGGTTCACTATGAGCTGCTTCCAACGGAAAAAAACTGTCATTGCGGACACCTGTACTTGCAGCAATTGGAACGTGTACAGTAGGTATTGCAACAGAAGCTGCTGGCACTAGTTAATCGCAAGGACGTACTGTTCTTCGTGATAATGCTAGGCCTCATGTCGCGTGGATAGGAATACCATATGGCGGCTTGGTTGGGAGACGTTATGCCGTTCTTCTTACTCACATGATCTTGCAGTATAAATTTACCAGCTTTTTCATTCCATAGACAATCATCTTCGTGTAAAGTATTTCACCAATGAAGCAGATTTGCACCAAGCACTCACGGACTTCTTTCCGTCTAAAACACCCGAGTTTTACCGCAAGGGAATTATACAGCTGGAGACACGTTGGCAGAAGCTGTTAGATGCTGGTGGTGATTCCTTTGAGAACTAACAACAGGCTACATTTTTTGTAGATCATTTTCTTTTGTTCATTAAAAACTGCAAAAACTTTTTTAATGAACGAAACAAGAAATCTTGTTTACCTTGTGTGGTCTGTATATGTATGTACGCATATATATATATATATATATATATATATATATATATATATATATATATATATATATAGATCTATATATAAATATATATATGTATATGTATATGTATGTATATATATATATATATATATATATAAGAATTCCAAAAATAATTTGTTTACCGGGAAAAACAAACAAATATGAATTTTTAGAATTTAATGAAGGTACAAGAGTAAATCTCCTGTTGACTAGGAAGAAAATAGGGCCAAATGATAAGCCTTTTGTATTTCTTTAACCAAAAGTGTTCAGATCTAATAGTTATTTTTGTAAATTAATGTCGTAGATAGATAAAAAAAATTGGAATCTATTTGATATAGAACAGATGGCTATTTATTATTTACAAAATTATGGAATTTTGCCATCTTAACAAGTGCTTCGCTAAGCACAAAATGCAGTCATTATTACTTCGAGTTTAAAGTTTCATACCATGCTCAATGCTATGCCACTGTATCTCTCAAACAATGGGGTGTTGATATAAACAAGTATTGATATGCAGTACTATTTAATATGAATAATTCCATTGTTCTGTAACAAGCGGAGACCCAGGTCTATAGCGCATCCGCCTTAAAAATAAACCGCCTACATTTTCCTTCCGATTGTGTTTGTTGTTTACATTTTGCTTTTGAGTGAGTGTTCTCAGTCAGACAGCATACTGGATGTGTGCTTGTGGCGGCTTCTGGCAATGATATTGTCTTATTTGAACATGATATGTAATGTACCTGTTAAAAATTTATATTGTTCAATAAATTGAATTAATTTAAATTGATATTGTGATAATTGCCTTGCCTCCCCGCTCTAATGCGCTACTGCATTAAATGGCGCCATTGATGCGGTTCGAATAATTGTAAAGCTTTTAGAACGATAAATATAGAATCTATTGGTCCTTTGCCAGTCACACCTTAAGGAAAAATATATTCTTATTGCTACGTGTCTTGCATCTAAGTATCCAGAATCTGTTGCCCTAGAAGATATATCATCCACATCAGTTGTTTATAAATTACTACAAATGCTTATCTGAATGGGTCTCCTAAAGTGATCCAACATGATCAAGGAGACTCGTTTATGAATGTTCTAACTACAGAATTTCTTGAGAGAGAGAGAGGTTTGGAATAAAAATAATACATAGTTTAGAGTACATACACATAGCAATCCAGTCGGAAGATTCCACAGAATTATTAAACGAATACTTAAGAGTATTAAATTTATAGAATCTTCCCAGATTAGGAACCGCATATTCATGCAGCTTTGCTTGCTTTACGAACTATGACGGACAAGTCAACGGGATTCTGTCGTGCATAATTAGTTTATAAAAAAAAAAAAAAAATCAAAGAACACCAATAATCTTATTCTATGAACATTGGTTACTGCCTGAAGAAGAGCAAAATTCTGTTGTGGAATATGTTTTAAATCTTATTAATCTATGTCAAAGTCTAGCTGTGGGAAAAAAATGGAAGATTGTCAAGAAAAATCGAAAAGTTACCATGATAGAAATAGTGTTAAACGAGTATTTAAAGAAGGAAACCAAATGCTTGTCTTATAGAGATGGAAAAAGCAGTTATTTTTGTATAACTAGTTATCTATGTTACGTTCCAAGGAAATAGCATATTCTAAAAAACGTTATCAAATAACGGCTTTTTGAAAAGTTATTCCAAGAAATCCGTTCACTTTGGCCTTCTTGGAAATTCTATGGAGCGAAAGGAAACTTACGTGGGGTGACAAAACTGATTTTTGGAGGAACGGAGGAGTGGGGTGAATTTTAGTGACTGAGCATCGAAAATCACTTACTGAAAGAAATTTTAACGATTTTTGTTATATTCTTTAATCAATTTTTTTAGGAATTTCCTACTTTATTATACGGAAGTTCAACATTTAAGTCTAGACTGATTTTCATTAACTTATTTTTTAAAATAATTGTAATGGATTAAATTATATTCATAATTTTTTTTTTACTGTCAATTGATTTTTCTCAGTTAAAAGTTCTTAAGTAATGTGTATTTACATAACATGTTTCCCAATGATCTTAACTGCTTATTAATATTTTCTTTATTACTTTAATGTATAAAATATACCTAAATTTGAATTTTTTTTAAGCCAGACATAATTCAGTTTCTCACAAGATGAATTTAATTTATTCCTCAATATAATTTCTATTATAAATTCTTACAAATTATAACTGACGTTTCTTTCACACTAAGGATTACTATTGAATATATCACGTATTAACGAATAAATCTTAAAATATATCTTCTTGCAAAAATTTTTCTCTAATTAGAGACACAACGTAATTAAAAAGTTGAATTTTTATCGAAATTTCTTAATTTTACTATCTTATCAACTTATAAATATAACTATGTGATTAATCAATATCCAAAGGGCACCATTCATCACTGTTTATGGTAACATCAGTACTGAACCTACAATTTTCAAATATTGAAATCATAGTAACGATAATTTAACCAGCGATATACACTAAGGTAACTATAAATTATCTATAATAATTAATTATATTTTACTGTGTTCATGCAATTTTTTTTCTATATTCAATATTTTAATCGAATTTTATTTTCATATAAATCATCTGTGTAATAAAAGGAAAATTGGATATATATAGATTTCATATACTATAAAATTACATATTTATGAACATAAATATATAATATTTTCTTTAAAAATAAAGAATTGTACACGTAAACCAGAGTATTTAGCACCTACGAGAAAACTATTCGAAGATAGGAATTTGCCTTTTTGATAAGTTATAGTATTTTACTTCATATACATGATTTCACTGTTTTATGTACCTCAAATGTGTATTTATCTTAAATTTTTATACTAGATGAAATTACTCCTCATAAGGAAGTAAAAATAAGGGAGCTATGTGGTATTAATAAAATGAATTTAAAGTACTAACAATTAAACAGAGTATTTTTAAATAAAAGTGCATGAAAATTGCTTCTGTAAAATAAACACATTACTACAGTAAATAATTCAGATGCAACTTTTATTATTGACACAATACATAAATTTAAAAATTTTAAGATTATTTCCATATGAAAAAGTTTTTGAATAAATGAAGAATTTTATCAACTAGTAATTTTTTTTTAATTTATATTGTTTGATCTGCAATTGCAGATCTTGCTTAAGTATCTTTTGATATCATAAGATCTTAAATAAATTAAAATAATAAACAGAATTAACATTTTTACTTTCCATACTTTATATATTCTATAACAACAGTTATTACTTGTCATTCTTTTTATGATTGTTGAGGAATATATGTTATGAAATTCCATAGTTAGTTACTTATTATGGTCTTTCAAATTATTCGTTTGAAATTGAATTGAAAAAAGTTACTTTAATATGTAAATGTTTAAGGTAATGTTTTTAATAAATAGACTGCAAATGTCTATGCAAGGGAGGAAACTCGGAAAACTCATCTTGAAAGACATGTATGCTTAAAATAATGACATAATATCATAGGTTATATAGAGAAATAACAGTAAAAAATATAGAAAATAGTATCCACATAAAGAAATAATATATCTAAAATTATATACCTGTATACAGAAATATTGTTAAAAATGTTCTGGAAAGATAATTTAAAATATTCTCGTAAAATGTATATTGCGCAAATGTTTACTGTAAGCTATCCAGTCCACAATGGCTTTAAGAGTTAACTATGGCTATCGGAACAACAACATTCTTTGGAGTGGAAGATTTTTGGGCTGGTCTAACAATTTCTGAAGAAAAGATATAATTTCTGAAGTTTTAATGATTGAATTCAATTTGTCAGCGAAGGAGCTAAGAGTTTTCAAGTTACTTCCTTATGATACATACGACCCAGTCTCTGTTTACGAGGAAGCTCTCTCATAAAGAACACATTATAGATATTCAAAGAAATGCTATACAACGGGGCTTCAAGTTGTTGGACTTTATGACATAAATTGTCTATCTATTGTACAGAAAAGTTTTAATGCTTTAACGCATAATTTTTTATTGTACAAGATTTGCAAAAATACTAATTCAATTGAAACGATTGTGTAAAAAGTATCTTAGTTTACTTTTAAGAAAATCTCAAAGCTCTTAGAAATCATTGTTAAAGACTTAAATTTTTAAAAATAAATTAATATTTATTTCGATTAAATTTATGAAAATTTCTTTCAGATCCAAACTGTATGTAACTAAGCAATTTTCATACTCGTTTAAAATTCATTTACTAAAGCGTTTTTGAAAAATACTGTAGCTTACATTTAAAAAATAGGTAAAATAACGCTTCTAATAAATACCATGGTGAAGTATCTTCGATTCGTATTAAGCCAACCTTTTTTTCAAATTTCTTCTAAGAGCCTGAAGATAATTCAATATTACAAGCTCATACTTCAGAATGTTTTTCGTAAATATGCAGTTTAATATCTGGTAATTTATTTTACAGTTATATATAATTAAGAATGGTATGAGTAGAGCTAATTATATATTGAAAGATTTATATTGAAATTAGATAGGAATAAAATTAGAAAAAAAATCCTTTTATGAACATATTTTTTTCATCATAATTATAAATAAACCGGGAAGATAAATGATGAAAATTTAGAATTTGTATATAGCTGTAATACGTAGGATATTAATTTTATTGTGATTTTACTTTCAAATATTAAATAAATACAACTACATTTAAAAATTTACAATAATATAATTATACCTTGCAACATTTATCATCATGATTCTTAATAACTTAACACAACAATAATAGTTTTTATTTCAACACAAATTTTGTAAATGGTTCTCTACAAGAAATATGACGCAATTCTTTTATTGCAGTACATCAAATATATTTTTAGAACTGTAAAATTATTACATTAAAAATATTATTTTAATATAATCAATTAATTACATTATCATTTAAAATAATTAAAATTTTATTTATATAACTTAATTTTTAGAAATTATGATGATGCTTTCTCAATAAATAAAAAAGATTATAAGTGTCAAAAATTATTTTTACAATGCATAAATTTTCAAATTTAATTATATATATATATATATATATATATATATTATTAGCATGATTTCAAGTTTCTAAAAAAATGCCTCAGCTTAGTAAAAAATTTGCTAAAATTCATAAAAAATAATAAATAAAGCCTGAAGGTAAATAAAATGCCCATACAATATTAACATAAAATGTATTTTTAAAAATTCCCATTTTTACAAATATTTTAATCTTTTTTAAAATAAAATATATTTATTCATGCATCCACTGGAATTATGTGTATTTTGAATATTCTTTTAGAGGTGAACTCAATTTTGTTAAAATAATGGGGTAAATGGTCTAACGGCTAGACACCTATCAACCATTAGGCCTAGTCTCTCGTGCATCCGCTTTTCAATTAACTTTCCTTTGTCAACGTGAGGAACCAAAAAGTATACATTATTAGTTGCCAAGCAACGCAACGGGCGAAGCAAAAGCTTGGAATGTGTTCCCGAGAAAACTCAACGTCAATGTTAGAAATCAAAACAACGTAATAACAACTTTAAAATTTCGTTGCAAAACAACGATGGCTTTAAACTTCCGGAAGTTTTAAAACAGCGATAACGGCTTTAAAGTTCCAAAACAACTAGAAGAGCTTTAAAGTTCCGGAAGTTACAAAATAACATAATGTAGAAACGTTCTACAATACCATAACGACTTTTAGAAGTTACCATTGCAGGAAATATTTCAGCAGTTACGGAAAAAAAAACTTTATCTCAATAACATAATTTTTAAAAAACGCGTTATTTATTAAACGGTTATTTGTTGATAACGGTTCTTAAATAACAGTTCCATTAAATAACGGCCATCTCTATTGCGTTGGCGCATTCTTCTGCAGATAAATTAATTGTTCAATGGCATAATTCAGGAACATTTGAATCAAAAATCTCTGATACTAACAATATTGTACGTTAACACCTAATAAGAAAGAGAAGTCTCCAATTTATTACGTGAATTTATTGAATTACAGTAGATCCAGAATACAGATAAATTACAAATAAATCTTGTTGAATTAGACAACATGAAAGATCCTCCAGATATAGAAATAGATTTCTTTTTATTGAAAGCAACCGAAATGTTTGGATTTGTTCGGAATTAGTTCAAAAGAATAATTTATAAGTTATTAAGAAAGAAGACTCGAAGTTTCAGTGAATTGCTTTGTAAGTATTCTGATATATTTTCGAATGAACCTGGATTAACAGATATAGTAAAGCACGATATTGAATTGATTTCAAATAAACCAGAACGCGTGCTAGACCAGTTCTTCTCAACCGTTGGTCCACAGGAAATATTTGCTGGTCACTGAAATATCCAGCTCAAAATCCAAAGTGTCTTCGACCAACAACTGATATTAAAACAGCACCTACATTACAATAGTTTACAAGTTTAGAAAAATAATGTGATCGATGATAAAGAATATAACGAACTGGCAACAATGTACCTAACCGCCGTACACTATATTGCCTTGAGTATCACTGATAAATTGAACGCTGAATATCTATCCTGATTTTTAAAATTATTTTAACACTTTAATTATTCTTTAAACATTTTTGTCTTCATTATTTATTTATATGAAAAAATTATGCCAATGGATTAATTGGCATAATTTTTTTAAACTTATTTTTGTAAAATTAATTAACAATTAAAATTTAAAAAAATAAGTAATAAAAATTCTATTTTTAAAATATTATACTAAAAATTAGAAGTAAAAAATATTTTTTACTATTTTTTTATAATTATGCGTGATTAAGGTTATAATGTTTATGTGAATAATCATTTGTTCAAATATTGTGAAACTTTTACTCATGTAAAATTCTTCCCAGCAGGGGAAGGAATTATAACAAGCGGAGGCGAAGATCAATAGCGCATGCTCGCCAAAAATGTCTCCTCCTTCCGCCAATAATATTGTCATGCTGGCTACTTTGCTTATAATGTATGTGCCTAAAATTTATTCTCTTCAATAAATGAAATTAATTTAAATTGATATTGTCATCTGTTTTCCCGCTTTGCTATGTTACAATTCATATTTCATTGAACAATTCCATTTTTTGATATGAATTGTTCATATCAGACAATAGCTTTGCTACGGTAGAAATTGATGCAAAAAAGAATCCATTCGAAAAAGAATTTCATTGGAGAATCCAAATTTTGCTTTTATGCTATACTTAGGCTTATTTATTGTGTGTGTTGGTGGAAAGAATAAACAACCACTGAATGGGTATAATGTTCTTTTTACACATTTTTTATAATGACTTTTTTGTATTGTTAAATTATTAAATATAAAATATTTTTATATTTATTTATTTTTTATAAATAAACTACCACAATTTTTTTTAAATCGAATGTTCATTTCACATTTTATTAAATATGTAGTGAAAAATAAAATGAGAAAATTTTCTGATATTTTTACCAGCTTTTCTATTAGATGTAGTTTTACACAAATACATTGTTAAAAATAAAAGCAAACCTAGTCTAAGAAATAAATTTCTGAATGAATTTACCAGTATGAATTTTTCAGTTTATTTTGTTTGTGTTATTTATTTTCTAATGTGGAAGACAAGTAAAGCAAAATCGACACATCTTCACTCGCAACATGCTTTATTTCATCAAAAGCTAGCAATTCTTCCCATGAAAAGCACGGCCCCGGACTTCTTGTCCATCACCAGAAACACAAAGGGTCTGTTTGCCTCAAAGTATTGCTCATCCACCGACCCAATCCGCTCGACCAGGGCGAATGTCGCTGCACTCGCCATGCTGCCCTTCTCGTCCACCTGGATGAGGGCGCGATGCAGGATGTCTGTCACGAAGAGATCGCTGGCGATTCTTCCCAGGTCGGCTTCGATGGGCGAGAAAATGTCCTTGATTCCCAGGGTCCACAGCAGACCCGTGAGCTTCGGCGTCTGATCGATCGTGAATCGCGGAAG
Organism: Latrodectus elegans; assembly: GCA_030067965.1. Classification (NCBI taxonomy): domain Eukaryota; kingdom Metazoa; phylum Arthropoda; class Arachnida; order Araneae; family Theridiidae; genus Latrodectus; species Latrodectus elegans. The sequence continues at coordinate 10,836,161 of CM057814.1, forward strand.
CCGCACGTTCACCTCCTGCTTTTTCATCGTCCCTGAAATGTAACATGGATTAAGGCAATTTTATGAACGATTAATGCGCAATAAAAGTCAGTTGCCTGACATCCATTTGATTGATTCCGCTTGCTTTTACCTCAATTTCATATATATATATATATATATATATATATACACACACACACACTTAGAGAAAATGTCCTTCTCATTACCCCAAAGTAGAGGAATTTTTTTTCAAAAAGATGGGCCCTCCTTGGTGAATAACCCTTGCCATATCAAGGCCAGAAACTCCTACTCATTTATATTTACCAGGTGAGCACCTGAGAACGGAGGCGAGAAGCATTACCAAAGCTTCCTAAGGAAGCCTGAATATACTTACGAGTTAAGCATGTGGCGTCACACGACGGGGGTTAAGCTTTTCGTCCATCGCCGTATTTGAATGCTTCAGCCACTGTGCTACTGCTGTGTCAGAAGAAATTCTGTGCTTACTTCTTTTTATTTGAATAGAAGGACCATTTTCGAGACATTTGACTTCGCTGATAGAAATACTTAAAGGTAAGTTAACAAGTTATGTTTTGCAATATTATATTTTATTATATTATATATATTTTCGATAAAAACATCTACATACATATTCCATATGCATATCTGTTGATAAGTTCTTAAAGATATATGTCAAAGGAATATCTTGGCTTGCAGGTTTTGCTTATGCTAAAATTACTATTTTATTTTTTATTTAGACAAATTTAAATTTGCCTTATTCTTATATGTAACTAATTATAATCTATTTTTATACAATTAGGTTATATTTTGAACATTGTGTAAATGGAATTAGTTGCAAATTTGGTATTACACAATGTAGTTATCAAGAACTTCTTCTGAATCAATTGACAGTATATAAATTATATATCTTTGCATACAATTAGTGTTGTGCTTACACATTAATATGTGCGCCATTACTGAAACCAAATTATTTGTATAAGAATTTTTTTTCAAATAGGGAACTTTTTAAATGAAATAGTTATATATGAACTTAATATATTAAATGTGTAAAATTTTTAGCAATTTATAGAAAATTTTAAAAACCATACTTTTAATTTATTAATTATATTGAATTATTTTGTGCATTTATAGTAAAAACTGGAATATATATTAGTCTATTATTTCATTCCTGACTTTAGAACTGTTAATAAGCATCTCCTCTATTCATTCAAGATAATGTTATCACTTTTTTATGTGTTAGAGATATGGTATCTAAAAATAAATTTAAAAATATTCTCAAAAATATGATGTGAAAAAGATATGTTGTATACTGTGAAATATGTGATTTTAATTATATTTTTTAAAATAGCTAAAATTGAAATTTAATCCATTGTATCGAATATTTGTCAAAATGGGATTACTTAATGCTTCTCTGTTAAGAGTATAAATCTAAATTTATCACTGCTTTCAATTTTTTATATAATTTAATATCACTGTTATTACTTTGCTTGTGTATTCTCAGTTTTATGTAGGTTTTTAAAAATACTTAATGCAAGAAAATATGATTATCAAATATTGTGATGCAGTATTCAGGATATTCTTCTGTAATGTTTAGTTTAATATTATCTATTATTAATATGATTTTATTATCAATTTATTTAACACGGATAATTAAAAATATCGAGATATAAACATTCAATAAATTCTTGTAAGATAATTAGGCAAACAAAATTGCACGCTAACAATTAACAGAAATGTACCAGGTATATTGCATAACATATATTTGCATTATATTAAAATATTCATTTTTATTTACAGATGCCTCGTACATGTTGCATTTTGAAGAGCAATTCATTGAACGAAGCAATGAAGCTACTCGACCAGATGGAACAGTGCTTTCTATTCCCAGGAAAAAAACTTGTTCTGAAAATCCATCTATATTTCCAGAGCAACCATCTTATATCCCAATGATCCCAGTAAACTTTTTTTTCCCTTTTCGATACTGTCCATATTATTAAAAGTGTTCGTAATAACTGGTTGAATCAAAAAGAAAGTAGTCAAACATTCTTTATACTATCTCTGTCAAACACCTGCATATGCCAGCATTTTACTTTAAAGACACTATACAATGAAGATTGTGAAAATGTTGTTAAAATAGCTGCAAGTCTATCAAGAAAAACTTTTATATCCGAATCATTTAGAAAGTCAGAATGTTGTCCAGGCATTGAAACTTTTTGATGAAAAAATAATAGCAGAGCCCTCGAGGTATTAAAGGACAAGATGTACTTGGAAAAGATGTATATTACGAAAATATGTCAGGTTCCAAGTACATCTCGGTAAAGATGTACTTGGAACCTGACATATTTTCGAAATGGTGGAAAGTAGTTAATGTCAAAACTCCTCAGAAAGGAAAACATAAGAGATTTTTATTGTGAGCCTTTAATAAGTTCCAGCTCTCACATAACTTTCTTAAGCGATTTCTAACTTTCTTAAGCGATTTCTGTGCCTGTTTATAAAAATGGGAATTGCTTTCCGTTCCCTCATTTAGCAAGCGTACTTTACGAACAGGGAAACTCTCCAAGGAAACCTATTTTTCATTGCTTCACACCACTCGTGCTTTAATATTAATCTCGAAGTACACATGTTTGATAACTGAAATGTTGAATATGTGCTTTTAGGAAAATTCCAAACCGACAAACTTGAATCACGATTTGGGCACTACTGCCCAAAATCACTCATTATCCTCTACAGGATTATGAGTGGTGTGGGAAGTATCACACATATCTATTACTCAAATCTTGGAGTCTGAAAGGAAATTATCTTAATGACTTTGAAATCAGCAAATTTTGAAATTAAAATGTTTTTAGAAAATTATAAAAAGGATAATGAAGAACAAGAATGTACTTTTTCTTCAGAATATTTTTTAGGTGTTATTCTTTTACCGGAAAATGTTGAAGTCAATGATAGATATTTAAAAGTTATACTTTATATTGCCGGTTATGTAGCATCTGAATCTTGTGTTACGTGTAAAAATAAACTAACTGTTGATTAAGACTTATTTTTAGATATTGATGAGGGGTATATGTCTACACTTGATCGTGGTGGACTTTTGTGGCCTATAATCTGTATGTATAACTACGTTCAAAACTTTTCAAACATGTATTAAAATTACTTATGAAAATGAATTTTTAAAAGTGCCTAATCAATGGTACTTACTCTGTTTACTAATAGGAGAAAAACTTTAGAATGATAACATAGATTTTGAAGGTGTTTGTGCATGCGGTAAACCGGTAAGAAATTTAATATTATCATGTATAAAAGTTATGAGCAATATATTACTAAATAAAACTACACAAAAGTCAGAAATGATAAATTACAACTTAAGAAAGTATCTAATAGAAAATTAAATACAATTAAACAGTAAAATGTAACATTTTTATTCTACTAAAACCAATCCTTGTAATTTCATAAATATTTTGTAAATTCAAACAATTGTGTAATATATATTAATTTCACACTATATAAATCTAATTTGTTAAAACTACAAATTATGATAAACTAATATGTTAATACTTTAAATATGTTTATCGACAAATCCAATTTTGTTTACAATGTTTTACTTTAACTATTTTTGAGTTGCGTTCTAATATCATAATCAAGAATATAAGGAACTGCGCATTTTATTCTAAAACAATGATTGTTTAAAATTTTATATTTAAATTTAAGTTAGTTTAGTTTCTTAATTTGTTTAGTTTTTTTAAGAAATATGACACATATGCATAACTGGTTTGCTTATAAAAATGTTATCGTTGCTGTTTTGATTTTATATATTTCTGAGAATAAAGATATTTCTTTCTGTCTTTGGATTACTTTGTACACTTATTATTATATTTGATATCAAATACACATATTTAAATACATTAAATGTTTTCTATTAAAATGAGAATATTTTTTTAAATTAAATCCGTTTATTTAAAAATTAAATTTACTAAATTTATGTAAATTTGTATTTATTTATAATTAATATTTTACCTTAACATAATATTCCTCCACTGAATTATGAGAATTCTAAAGCATTTCATAAGACTATTAAGTTGTACTTATTTAACATGATTCTGAAATATTTGATACATGAAATTTCATGGATTGATAAAAAATGTAAGTATTAATTTTTTACACTTTATTACAAGCTACAAATTAGTTATGTATTTTAGATTTGTAAATGAAAATCGATTATAATTTATTAATTCATCAATGACCATAATAAAATATAATCGATCAACAAAATATAAGCAATGTTTTCAAGGCTTCTGTTTGAGAAATTTAAATTTTTTCATCCTTTTAAAATATATATGCGATATTTTAAAAAGGATGAAGGCATTTTTAATATAAAAAGAAGCAATTGGAAATGCTATACTTTTTTTTTTTTACCAGAAGATAAAATATTTTAAAATTGAAAACACAGATTCAGCGATTTTTTAGAGTATTCACATTCAACATGAAAAATCTTAATGCAGGAAATTTACATTTTTCAAACACATTTAGCTTTAGGATATCTAACTAATTTTTATTTTCTTAAATTTTTGTTTTTATAATGTCTTTGTATGACATTTTTCTTTTAAAATATTAGTTAAACATATTAATCAAGAAATTTGTATCGTTAATTTCTACTAACAAGTATCGTAATCTAATTCGTATATAAATTTTTTAAAACTTTTTTGAATGAATTTTTTCAAAAAGTCATTGTTAATAGGTATCCACACAACAATTATATCTAAAATCAATTTATCTCTTACAATTTGGCCACCACTTATGTTTTCGCCGTTTCTATATCGGCTCCAATGGTTTCGAAGTGCACCCCACTCGTGACGTCACGAAATGAGTATTGTGGCTTGTTCTACCTCTTTCCAGGAGGCTTTGGCATTACCCACCTCACTCCGCCACAAACTCGTTTATACGGTTACATTCATTCATTTATCATCTCAGAAGAAAGGACAAGGAAACACAGAGAGAAAGCGCAACATCCATACCCGAACCGGGATTCGAATCCGGGACCAACAGCTAAGGAGTCCACAAGAATGCTACCACTTAGCCTTCGGCTGGCAGAAGAAGAAACAGAAAAGCAGATTGAAAAAAGACAAGACAAAACATCCATTTTATAATTGGTTTAAATCGGCAAAAACAATTTAAATTTATTAACTTTTGCGTTCATTCGCTTTAATAATTTGAAATTAAAGAACTTAATTATCATACATTGTCAATTAATAGAATAAATTTAATTTAAAGGATAAAGTATTTTATTTTATCCATTAATTAAATTGAATTCAGGATATATTCATTCTCTACGTAATATATAAACTAACGGCCATTTTATAGCATTTTAACATTCACTGCGTTGATTGAATTTTGGGAGGAGAGAAAGCCCAGAAAATTTTCAAAGCACTAACTCCAATAGACATACATGCAGAAGAGCTCGTTTCTCTTTTTTTAACTGTAATTGGGATCGAACTCAATAGCTTCCATTCTCATGACATAAAATCTTGTACGAAAAATTTACGAACTTACTAACTTGCTAAGACAATCTCAGCGTGATCTTCAGCTTGCTACCATCTAGACACTTAAATGACTTCTATCTGCCCGAGACTACCCCGATTTAACAAAAAAATGTTTTTGTTGTTACTTATGTCACTTGGACAAGCCGACGGCTATGCGAAATCAGATCGAAAGGATGCGTCTTTCGCTTAATCAGAGCACTACGAAGGTGAAAGTACATATTTGCATTAAGACTCCTCCGATAGATGGCACCGTCGGAGGATCCATTCCCTCAACTTTGACTTCGATCTAGAGAGAGAGGAAATTTTCTCCACAACTTTACACACTCGGTAATTGTTCAACGGCCGACCATATGACTTTCGATTCTAAAGATTTAACAAGCACGTATATCGCATGTACTAGGTGGGTCTTTGACAGCATTGGGAATCGAATCCAGCTCTTCCAAGTGGAAGGCATATGCCCAAACAACTCGGCTATCACGGCCCGAACTATTTTAAATTAGAATAAAAGAGAGAATACCATTTTAGAATAACTGTATCTTGAATTATCTGTGAGTATTATTATAACTGTATCTGTGAATTATCTACAACAATAAAGATAATTAGAAAGAGCATTATATCATTGTGAATTATATATATATATATTGAAAATAAATTTGTTTATTCAATGTTGTTTAAAAACACTTGAGATTTAATTAAATTTAGTTGAAAAGAATTAAGAGAAATGAAAGCAATACTTTGTACTTTATGTGTATGCGTTTTGATTTTTTTTTTCTATTGAGAGAAGTCTGAGAAATTAATATATCTTAAATTGGGATTATAGGATTTACATACTATCGTGCGTTACTGATTGCTATTTGCTTACTATCGTCCTAATGCAGCAGAACGGATTGTTGGCGATGATTATGTGAAATTTTTCCGGAAAATATGTCGATAAAATTTGAAAAATTTATCAAAGAGCGCAATCTTGACCGTTGGCGAGGTTGGATAGATTTATGTTCAAAAATACTAATTGTTTCTATTTTGCTTCAGATCTTCTTACACTTGTTACTGAGCAAGATAGCAGCAGAATAAATTGTGCTACGGCATTCGGGTGAATTGTTCGTGGGACCGAGTCTCATTAATGACTTGGATATTTGTTGTCGTTCAGAATCTATTTTAAATTGTAGATCATGGTCTAACTAGATCTTGTGAGCAGAAAATGTCTGTTGAGTGACAAATAAATTAAACACGTTTATTATTGAAATCTTGAGTAAAATTTCGACTCATCTCCAAACATGACGTTCCTTCAATCACGGTCCAGCTGACAGTTTGGATTACAGTGATGCAATTTCAATTGAACGTTATTGGTTGTTTATTTGTCGCTCAACGGTAACTTTTTACAGAACAAGATAGTTCGACAAGGATCTACAATTTAAATTGGATTCCATACCACTAAAAGCAACCATTCGCAGGATGATGTTTCCACGAACTGATGAATCAAAATCCAGAGCGCTAATCATTCGGTTGTAAGCTTCGTGAATTCTGCTGAATTGCTTTTCTAAAAAATTAATTATGATGCGAAATTTAAAATTTTATTAAAACTTCGACTTGAAATAGTAGAGGGTTATTATATGTGTGTCTTTTAAACTATGATAAAGTGTTCAGATGTAAACTATGTTTATTTATGGAGTTTTCTTTGATGTGTGGTAATTCTGGTCACATTTAATTCTGAAGGGCATTTTAATCATAATCTAATGATGCATATAATACCGTCTAATTCAATAATATTTTTCGGTAACGCTAAGTTCTTGTCCGACATGCATTTGCTTATACACATCAAAATTACTCTGCCTTCAAAAAAAAGATTAAATTGTAAACAATTTAGTTTAAAAATTAACTACAAATTGCAAAATAAAAACTAAGAAAGTGAGAATAAGACTTTGCAGCACTAGCGAGGAAATCTCGGGTTATTTCCCTTTTCTGAGTGCGGAAATAAATGCATGTTATGGTTCAATATTTCAATAATTAGACTTCCATTCCCACAATCATCGTAAGATAAATTACAAAATTGCTCCCATGGACTGGTTTATAAAAAAGACACTTTTATAAGAAAGTTACAGATTTGGTTTCCAATTAATCACAGCTGCCGTTGATATTCGATTTATGCAAATTGCATTCGTAAAGTTGTCCTTAAGTTTTTATTGTTTTTTAAGTTTCAATTGCACAATAAAAAACAATTGAACATCAAAAAATAATTAAAAAATAAAAAACAATAAATGTATAAATGATAAAGAGCAGTCCAATAATATTCCGAACTTAACATCAGAGGAAGAGCAGGATATCTAATAACATGAGACAAACCTGTTGTTGTCTTGTGCCAGCTAGGCGGACAATATGGGGGTGCGCTGCTCCACTTTTCCAACTCAACCGTAATTTGGTGTGGAGTTCGACTTCCTCAGTACACATAAATCCATGGATACCCGTTTATAGGGTAGGCAACCCATCCATACAAGGAGAGGATAAAGACAGGAGAGAAGAAGTACATTCATGTTCGAAAAGGGATTCGGACCCAGGACATCACTATTCGCAGTCATAAGCGCTGACCACTAGACAGGGTGGGCGGCAAGACAAGCCATTTTTATCTTGGATATCACAGGTACAAAAAGGACCAAGAACTAAGTTGATGAGACATAGATCTTTATTCAAACAATCGTTGGTAGATATCAAAAGGAAATGTAGCAACAAATTACATCTTAGACCATTCATGTATATTAAAATTTTTTATAAGCAATGATTGATTGATTAAATTTGTGATTTTTTTAAATTCTTTCGTGAAAGAATACCTGAAAGTGTTCTTTATTAGACATTTAGCATTATTAAAAGAAAGTCTGTCAGCCCACTCTGTCTAGTGGTTAGAGTGCCTGACTGTGGATAGGGAAGTCCAGGATCCGAATCCCATTACTTTCTCTGTCTATCCTGTCTTTGTTTTTTCTTTGTATGAAAGGGTTGTGAATGGCTGCCTACCCTATGAACGGTTTCCTATTGCAATGTGTGTACTGAGGAAGTCGGAATCCATTCCAAAACATGGTTCAGTTGGAAAAGTTGAGCAGTGCACCCCATAATGCCAGTCTAGCTGGCACATGACAACAAAAGGGGAAGTCTGGAATTACTTTTCTGGAGAACATTTCCCTTTTTTTGCCAAAAATTCGTTCACCTCATTTTTCTAAATTTCACAGAGGGCCGGAATTAATTGGAGAATTATTATTTTATTATTACTGGCAAACCAATATTTAGGAAAATTAAACAGTTATCGAGTATTAAAATTCTAGAACGGCTGAACATTGATTGGTTGGTTGGTTTGTCGCACAATGGTCATTTTTTTCACACGAGTGCTAATTAGACCAGGAATTACGGCTTAAAGTGAATTCCGAACCACAACAAACATCCATGCCCAAGGTGGGATTCGAACCCAATAACTGTTGAACCGAAGGAAAGAGCGCTAACCATTCGGCTGCCAGCTCGGCCATTGATTGCGTGAAGTACGGCTTTTGAGTCAAATAGTAAGGCAACTTTTGAAAAGCAATATAGACATTTCGGAACTTGTGATAAGGCCTGGTAAGTGTCCACAATTTTCCCAATGAAATTATAGAAGCATAGGTACTGTATAAACCATGATTCCAAATTCTTAATTATTTTGGCGATGAAGAAATTTTGCCAAGATGACGTATTGTGACGTGCGCGATGACGTAAATACTAGGGTTACCAAATTAGAATTTTCTGCATAATTCTTATAGGTCTCCATATATATGACGTAATAAAAACGAGGTTGCCAAAAACATAAGAAAATCCGCCAAAAAATCTCCAATCTCAGAATTTGGCATCATGGATTATATGGCACCTGTGCGTAGATGTTGATTGGAGTATAAAAGCAAAAGGTTAAGCCCAACAGCTCAGTTTGGAATCATCAGTATATATTCTTAACCATTCCACCTCATGGTAAAAAGATTCTACTCTCTCGATATCGAAAGCTCTTAACACTGTTTCATTAGTCTTTGCTTTTGAGTCGTCGCTGATCAAATCAAGGTAAGCAAAAATTCCTTGTCAACATTAAGGTTAATGGGAAGAGAAAATTCATTATTGAAGTTCTTAATATTTCTCAGTCTATAATTAATCTCAATCATTCTCAATCTGTTGTAATTCTTGCACTCTTGCCTTTCGATATTGTAATTATCTCCAAGTCTGTCTGTTTCAGTCTAAATCTATCCTTATGGCTATCCATCTCGAATTTTGCTTTACTATCTCTCCATCAGTGATATTTCGTAGTTTGTCTATATTTTACCTCGTGTCTCTCACTCTGTAATGTCTCTCAGTCGTTCTATATGTTCTAAAGTCTCTAAATCTGTTTGATTTCTCCTTAATATTGGGCTAATGTATGTAATTAGTATCTCTCAATTTGAGTCTGCTCTAGAACCTCTCATCACTTGAATTTTTCTCTTTTAATGCCATATCTGTTAACACTATTTTGTTTAAGTTGTGTGGTTAAATCTCAATCTTACTAAATATGCTTTAATATTGTCTCCCTAATTTTGCTTTAGTTTCTTCTTGTTTCCTTAAATATTTCTTATGTCTCTAAATCTGACCTGATGTGTTCTTTAATCCCTCTTCCTCTCTAATGTTTTACAATCTGCAGTCTTTTTTTATATCTCTTAATCCAAGTCAGTTCTAACACCCCTCAATTCTGGTAGTTCGACAAAAGAAAATGTTCACAGGATTATTATACAAAATTTGCGGATATTATTGCCCGTTTACATAGAAATAAATAGTTTAAAGGTTCAACAGCTTCTCAAGGACTCATTGAAAATTTCGTTTAATGTAAATACTCTCGCTATATTCAATGTCCAAGTTCCATGGATTACATGATATATAATGTAATTCCTAATACCGAAATCTTTTACCCACAGATAGAATTTAGACATAAGTCTTAATTAAAATGAATCTAAAGTCTTATTTATTGAAATTATGTTGGTGTTTCAGATTATAAGTATTATCGGGAAATAAGATGCATAATGACAGCGTTTTGACATATCAGTAGATTCTTATTTTCAATACGTTTTTTTAATTGGTAAAAAAAGAATTAAATTACCTATAAGTGATTTCAATGTTGTGGAGTTCAATTGAATGTAGCCGACTGGATTGTCGGGCAGCAACAGAAACATGGATATACGCGGCTGTTGGAAAGGAAGTTCCAGAATGCTGGCCCCGGCGGAAGCGCTGTATCCAAGGGCAACGGTCAGTTTGCCGGACATCATAGGCACCTTCACTCGATGCTGAGGCGTGATGTAGAAGTTCCCATTGGGCTCCGTTGCTTGGGGATTAAACTGCCTGAAAGTATTAAAAACATGTTGAAAATGGCTGCATGTCTGAAGGGTGACTTAAGGTGTTTTTATATACTTCATCGAATCATGCGTATTAGATTGAAATAATAGCATGTTATTGGCAGTAATAACTTTCCACCGACTTACTTAATGACATATCACGTGACTAGAGAATGTATATGTAGTACGCTTGTTGACAATTCTACCTAATGCCTTATTGAGTGGTCATCTAAGCTATTGGGGATTAAACTGCAATGGAGTATTGAAAACATGTTGAAAATGGCTGCATGTTTAAAAGATGGCTTAAGGTGTTTTTTATGTACTCCATTGAATCATGTGTATTAGATCGAAATAATCTCATGTTAATGGCAGTAACAAGTTTACCACCGACATACTTAATGACGTATCACGCAACTAGAGAATGTACATGCAGTATACTTGTTGACAATTCCACCTAATGCCTTATTAACTAACATGAGAAAACTAACATGTTGAAAATGGCTGCATGTTTAAAAGATGGCTTAAGGTGTTTTTTATGTACTCCATTGAATCATGTGTATTAGATCGAAATAATCTCATGTTAATGGCAGTAACAAGTTTACCACCGACTTACTTAATGACGTATCACGCAACTAGAGAATGTACATGCAGTATACTTGTTGACAATTCCACCTAATGCCTTATTGGGTAGTCATTTAAACTAAACTTTGAAACCAAAGTTTAGAGGCCCATAACAATAGTGAAATTATCGGAGACAAAATGAATTAAAAATCTTTATTATGTAAATACTAATAACAAGCTGAAGTCTAACGAACGAAGAGCATAGTGAGACTTTTTCACGACCACCGAAAATTGTTGCCTTCTGAGAGGATTTTTTCAAAGGTCTAAAGTATTTATCAAAGGCCCTATAGATAGGTATACAGCAAACATTGAAAATGGAAGGGCAATACTCTTCGTTGCTAAAAAAAGGAAAGAATTATTTAATGCATACATGTTGATCTAAGTGGATGTTTGAAAATTTTCTAGGTTTCCTCCTTTGTGATCTTTAAATATAATCTAGCATCGGTGAGAAGTTCTCCCGGACTGCAGTTGCCTAAATACTTTATTGTTGAGTTATCTGCTACGCACTGAATTACACCCTGGAGATCAAGACTGCTATGATTTTTCGAAAGAAGTTGGAAACTATTCAGAAGTCCAGCACCAATTTTATTTGCTCTTCTTAGAAAACATATTGTGATTTACACACATGAAGCATTTTGATCTGCCAATTCCTGAAAATTAAAATATATTTATACACATCAATAGCAATCTAATGCCCAAGGAGCAATTTTCGTAACTTCCTCAACATAAAAAATAATTAGATGGTAATAATAAATTTGCTGGTAAATAAATTTAATATAGTTCTTTAATTGTCCGGAACTATTAATAAAATTGTTATAGTTATTGTGCTATAATAATTTTTTAATAATTTCGGTTAATTATAGTTATTGTACTTCATGAATGATACCTTTTAAATCGTTTTTAATGTTTCTATCTAGTGTAAAATTCTCGCGTCGTTTACAAAGAAAAAAAAAGTGATTTAAAACATTTCATTGAAAACTATATCACGTACTAGCTTGTATAAATATAGTTTAAACTGTCATCGAGTTCGGAGATTTTTTCCAAAATTAATATGCACAACTTATTAAAAATAGAAACACATAAATATTATCATTTTCTCAGAATAGCTTTTATTTTGCCTTCAAATATCCGTTTAGGAAATAAAAATTAAACTTACTATTGAAAATTAGAGTTGCATTTATATAAGACACATTTTGCTTAAGCTATTACTAAATTAATGTGTGTTTTAGTTAGAAAAAAAGATTTATTTAAAATTAATTATATTGTATAGAAAAAAATGAGTTAAATATATTGAATTGTATATAAATGCATATAATATGCATATAAGAACACTTTGACAAATTATTTTTGCCTTTCTAGTTTTATAACTTGAAGCTACACATTTGCTTTCCAATTTGCGTCGATGGCTATCCTTTAAAAGTCATGATTACCTTCTAAAATTTAACTGACCGATGGTCAGAACCCATAGCTTCGAAACAGTAAGTCCTAGGTTTGAAACCTAGTTCGGACAAACATGTGCCTCTCTGTTTCTTTCGAGGCAAAGATGTCACACCCACTAGGTGCCCCACATTAAAAGTTGCCCTCACCTTTGCCCCTTGTATCTGATTAAATTCTAAAAGGGTATGTGGGCATTGGATAAAAAAAAACCTTTTAAAACTTGTAAAAACTATTTAAGGAATGATTATGGCTAAAAAAGGATAACAAAAGCACAAAACATTTCTAAAACTGTTTTTTTTTTTTTTTTTTTTTTTTTTCCCCCTAAGGATAATTTTTCCGACCATACTCACCATTTCCATTGGCTCCTGAAGTAAACGGCATTTGCTATTAGAAGCTTCGTCATCACACTGGGATTCTTGTGGAGCACGGCCTGGATCTTGCCTTTGGTGTTCTCCCTCACCCACGCGTTGATGGCGAGTAAGGCTGAGTCACTGTCGTTGAGGAAGTTCAGCTCCTTCAGGTCGGAAGAGTATAAGAAGTTCACTGCGTTTTTGTAGTAGCTGGAGACGTTGAAGCCCTTCTGGACGAAAATACCATTCGCCAGTTCCAAGGAATTCACGATGGTGTTGTCTGAAGTCAGATCTTTGCAAAGTTGTCCATACGCTTCATGGACCTGAATTAATCAAAAATCATTTTTTTTAACATACTTTAAAAATTCAGGAAAAATATCAATTCTGTCAATAACTGAAAAAAATACATTTTATTTACGGGACTGATTGGTTTGGTCTGATTTTAGATCCAGTTTTATTTTTGTTACCAGAGGGAAACTACTCCGTAAAATGAATTCTGAACTACTACAAAGAACTATTTTCGGGTTGGGAAATGAATTCGCGAAAATCTAATTGGAGCCAAAAGCACTCATCACATTCAGATGATAGCTCGCCAATAAATAATAATACGATAATTTTAAAATTATAGTGTTTTGAAATAAAATGGCTTTCTAACTAACTTCTTAATAGTGTAGTCTATGGAAGACCATAGCCACCCTGATAATTTGATTCCAAAGTAGTCTGTCTTGTGCTTTAGTTTTCCAATTAATTTTTTTGAAGTTCATAAGATACTCTTCAACCTCATCGAGCCTTTTTTTTTTACTCGGTCTTTCTCATTTTCTCTGACCTTGAAAATTTTTTTTTGCACATTGGTTGTCATTTATAATGGCTTTGAATCTATATAAATAAAATCCTTATCCTATGCGTCCTCCGAAATTTTCGTCCGGAATTGAATTGAGAACTGCTACACGGAAGTTTAAATTGGGATATTGGTCTTCTGTCTAACTTAAAAAGTAGGATGTGGTTTATTTTGAAATTTTAATAAAAGTGTGTGTGTGTGTGTGTTTGTTCTTTATTTAAACTGCAATTATGACGCTGATTTGAATTCACTCGAAAGTTCCCTATGTGTCGCGATATATTTAATTCAAGCAATGTAATTCTCAATTCCATAACTCAATTTACGCCACTAATTTGTCACTAATAATAATGGAAGCGAGTCTTCTCGCCATTTTAAAATTGTCATTCATATATAACTCTCTTCTATATACATAGACTGTAATTGATTTTTAAAAAATAATATGTATTAGTCTTTTTCGATTTTGAAAAATTATTAATTTCGACTACTCCCGCGAAAGTGTTTACACTTTTCCCGATACGTCGCTGATACCCCACTTCATTTGATTTCGTATTAACTGCTCTTTATTTGAGAACTCCTTTTGTTGTTTAAAACAGTATTTTAAACTAAGCTAAATAAATAATAATGTCATTTTTCTAAAAATCGCAGTTTTTTACCCCAAAACTATTTACACATTTGATCCTCAGAAGGTATGCGTATCTTAATTTACAAAGTTTTAATTGTATAAGAGTTTTTAAGGGGGGGGTAAAGACAATGGAAGACCTAGTCACTTCGATAATTTGAGGAGAATTAATTTCCTTAACGTATTCGGTTGAAAAATAGGAAAGAGAAAATGAGTTCAACAAAACATAGCCTTTGGCTACATATGATTTGATTCATTGTTTGATGCATTTTTGGCTATAAATTGATTTTATCATCATGATGTTTTTGTTATAATACCAGGCTACTTGGATTTCCAACTTTCAGCACTACAAAAGGCGCGATTTGGTTTGTTTGTTGCAATGGTTTAAAGTGGATTCTGAACCACTACAGACTACCAAACCAAAGGTCTGATTCGAACCGATGTAGTTGTTGTTGCACTAGCATGTTTTTCTGTACCTAGCCCTGAGTTGGGATCTACCAGTTAGATAAATGATCTACCGGGTTTAATTTTGGCGGTTTTGAAGCAGGGACCAAGTGGAAGACTCCCAATATTTGGTCTGCCATCCCCAGAGGTATCATTTCACTTAGAGTGACATTGCAACCACGCCCAGTTTTAACCTACCCCAGCCACTATTGGCGAACACGAGGGATCTTCGGTTACGCCGGGATTCGAACTCACTATCTTCTGATAATGAGAGCGACGCCCTGACCAACCAAGTCACCGCGGCCTCCGGAAGTATTGAATTAAAGGCAAGAGCGCTAACTATTCGGCTGCCAGCTCGGATGTAGAAGAAGTGAAATTGATATCACCTTTTATAGTGCGGCATCCAATGAGAGGGCCACCGTAGCCCCAAAAGTGAGTTTTCTTCATTTAGAAACAGGGACCAAGCAGAAGACCTTACCATCAGTAAATTTTAAGAGCTGTGTACAAGTACGTTTAAAAAAACTTATATTTTTTTAAACGTACTTGTACACAAGTATTTTGATTTCACACAATAATTCTAGATTTTGTTGGTACTTATATGCATCAAATTAATTAATTTGATATTTCAAATTTATCAATTTGATATAACTTAAGCAGTCAGATAATTAACCTAAGTTTCTTATAAAGTATTAAAACATTCGATAGATGAATACTTTGACAGAAGACATTTTATAAATAATAAATCATGTGACAAGGGTACAGAATCCCGAGCACCCACTCGAACAGACATACATGCAAAAAGCGGAAACGCACCATTCCGTTGTTTCGTAGTATCTGAGAGTTTGTCCCTTCAAACTATGCTATAATAAGCATGAATTAATTAATTAATTCAAATTAATAAATTGTTTTAATAAAAATCTGCATTATTAAAATACAAAATTTTAAATTTTATTTGGCACTAAATTATTTTAACGCTTGAAAAAATTGTCATAGAAATTAATTGAACAAATTGAATTCAAATTCAATATTTTCTATAAATATATTTTTTTAATTATTTATTATTTTAGAAATATAAAACATTTTTGAAATCATATTCCGTTATATATTAATTATGATTTTGAAACTTTTATATGGAATATCAATTGAAAAGGAATAGTAATTTCATTTCTGCTTTTTTTCTTTTTTGAACTCTCAAAACAGTACAAATATGGCTTAGAACTATAGTTCTTTATAGTTTTAGAAAATGTTTTGTGCAAAAATAGTTTCCTAAAGCTAATAATATTTTTAATTTTAAGAATAATTATAATACGTTTATTTCCTTAAAATGACCTAATATGTAAACCATTATATATTGGCTATGTTTCGCTGTAAGAATATGTGAGATCTTTTACTTAAAATTATAGTAAATCAATGAAAATCTAAAGTAATATGAATAAATGAAATACCTTCCCCCACAGACAAAAAAATAAAAAACAAATTGCAAATATGATTTGAAAGAGTTTGTGAGAGAATATTTTGATTTTTAAACTCCAATTAGTTCATTCATTTTAGCAAAACATAAAATATTTCAATAATAGTCACATACTATAAATGATTTATTGCTTATCTTGAAGAACAATATAAAAATCGCATACAAAAATAATAATATTAAAAATAATTAAAACAAAATAGGAAAATATTTTAAAATTCATATAGAACTATAGCATCTATAACCTCTACAGAAAATTACTATTTAAAGAAAAACTAAAATCACATCCTTGATAATCTTCATAGTGAGCCCATGAAATTAAAAGAAAAAAAAATTTTATGAAGTAGAATATAAAACATTTTGTCACTAATAATCTCAAGACATTCGTAAAAATAGTTTCAAATTATAATTTAAAGTAGAATGTAAGATATTTCAGAAATAAACTTGTGAAAATAGCAGCTTTAAAGCAACAAAAAATTTTATGAAACAAGATTTAATATGCTTTGTCAGCAATAGTCATATAAAATTTTGGAACGTTTTCTCAAAGTAGAATGTAAAAATCACATTCTAAGAACAAGCGAAATGTACCACTTTATTCAAAATTTCTTTCATGGTATTATGTAACTGTCATTTAAAGTAGTTACCACATTTGGAGAAGAGTCATTATATAAAAATGACCAGCATGTTGGAAAAACAAAACTAACCTTACCGTCGTTTTATTGATGTGACAAAGGTTCAGAGTATGGCATATTTGCTGTGCGGTTTTGCCTCTAGCTCCTAGGTGGGTTATCATCAAAATACTGTAGAGACTGAAAGGTGAATACAGGATGTTTTGCTGCCTTGGGCTGTTTTGGTCCAGAAAATTATATCCAGAGACCGAAAAATCCAGCATGGAATTCATCAGCTGTTCGTAAATTGCACCAAAGGAATGGGCGTGTGCATTGCAAATGGCAACAGTCAAGCTGATTAGAACGAAGAACAGCATTTTCACACTGAAAATGTTCGGATTTCACCAGAAATCAAAGTTTACTGCATTGCAAATAGAACACAGCCGAAAAGTTGTGTTGAACTCAACGAGTTCCGGAAGACGTGCAGGGTTTATTAAAACAAGATGAAATGGTTAAACCGTGATGAGTAGGGAGTGAGGCTAGAAAAAGAGCGATTATCGCTCTCCACCCTAAGTGCTCCGTAAAAATTATCTTACACAGCAATACCCAAGTGAATAATCAACAAGGTTTGGGGTTGCTGTAATTGCTACAAAGAAAACAATACTGAGAGAACGGCGAACACATTTCGAATAATGGATAATATCGCAAACTTTCTTTTTGTATAACTTTCATCGTTTTAAATTTTTCTTCTTGAAAAAAACAGAATTTGAATTTCGGGTCATAATACACAGAGGGCACTCTGTTTCACCTTCAATCAAAGTTTTCACCGCCTTCCAGGTGCGTTTCCGAGAAGTAAACCAGATGACTCTTTCCGCTGGCTTATTTATATTCATGAAGAAAATAATCGTTTGCAAGTCGTACAGTAAATGGTATTTAGATTTGCTTTACTGGCTAATAAGGAAGACTTTTGTTAGCAAAAAAAGTTACGGATTTATATTTTGCATATTATATAATTATAATATTATAATTTGTAAAATAATTAAAAGTCAGAAGATTTTTTTTATTATTTTTTTATATTTTCGAGATTGAACGCTAATTATAAAATGCTCTGGAACCTATAAATCTTTTGAATTCATAAATAGTTATATATTTTCTAAAATTAGAGGAAATAAAAATTGACAATGAAATAAATTTAAGCAAGAATTTAAAAATTCCATTAAAACCAAATGCAAATTCCAAAAGGTTTTCAAATATGCACTTTTTATTTATTTATTTATTTATTTTTACTTTCTTATTTTTTATATATAAGAACATACATAAAAATCAGAATAGGAAAATAAGAATTTTAAGTTTTGTTAATTCAAATACAAATTCTGAAATATTCTAGATTCTGAAAATTCTTTAGAAATAGAAAACAAGAAAAAAATTCTAAATTCTTTTTTACTTTAACATTTATTATAAAATAATACTTTACTGCGAAAGAGTCTAAATATATATATATATATAATGTCTAATTTGGTTATTTCTACCAATTAAATTTCAATTAAAATTATCACAATGGTGATATAGATATTGCGATTTTTTTATCCTATGCCTGTCTTTGGCATTTCTGCCATTAATGGACGAGTAGCCCAATAAAAAGGTGAACAAGTATAAAAACAAGAATAAAGTCCTTTAGTAGCATCAAAAGAGTTGTCAGTCATAAACTTTAAAACTTCAGGGTAGTTCTTGAGGTAAGCAGCATCCATATCATCATAATTGCACAATGGACAACGAGCAGAGTCTATTACACCTATTCGATAGAGATGCCTTTGTAGATAGTCATGTTTAGTTGACACCCGGAAATAAGCTCGTGGTAAGGAGCCAGGGATAGCCGCATCAGCAAAAAAGGGAAACTCTGTCATACTTTATTTTGCTAAAGATTATACTTTTGATGTTACGCAAAGGGGGATTTAGCTGGATCAGCTTTCGCAAGTCTGTCTGCCTGCTCAATTCCAAAAACATTCTTAGTGGCTCGGGAACCACTTAAGTGTAACGCGATCCCTGATTTCCATGAGTTCGTGTAACTTCATTCTGCAAGAGTGGGCTAGTGCATTATTATTATTATAATTAAGACTAGAAAGCGAAAGAATAATAGCTTGTAAATCAACAAGGAAAAAGAAATTTTTTTATCATGGATTCTCTTCTTAATTTGCTAATTGCATGAGCTATAGCAGTAAGTTCGCTATAGAAATTATTGTAGTATTTCCCCACAGGGCAGTTTATACTAAAATCTTTTGAATACAATCCAGCACCAGCATTTTTATAGCATTATCTGTAGAGCCATCTGTGAAAATATAGTGCCAATCCTCAGAAGGGTATCTGCTATGAATTGTAGTCAGAGCAGCATTTTTCAAATCACATTGCAAATATAATCGAGTAATCATGACTGTGACGGTGGTTTAGAACGATGTTGATAGTATTTAACTGAAGGGACTCCTGCGTTGGTTGACGCCTCAGGATTCATGACTGAAATGCAACGTATGTACAGCGAGGTCACCCAGGCTATTAATGAAACATCCACAGACACCTTCAGAGAAACTGACAAGCCAACCATTTCAGGTAGCTATGCCGCTTCTAATCTGGCATTCCCCCCTCCCCTACCAGTTATTGACTCTAACAATTCTGAAATTAACGTTAATTCAACTAATGTTGCTGATAGAACTAAAAAAGTTAAAGAAACGGGCACTAAACAACGTTCAGAGGACTTTTTCGAACCCAAGAAAACGGCGAAGGTTATTTTGGCGGAACCAATGGTCCCCATAACCACCAGCAGTCCTTTTGATTGGCTTAACTCCATCAAGGAGGTCAAGGAACCCACAAATACTGATCTTTCAGTTGAGGAAAAATCCCCCCCCCCCTCATTGCGTGGTGAAAATCATATAAAATTCATAAGAGATCTGAAAACTAAATTTTCGTTTGAATTCGAGTCTAAGACCGCTGGTAATAACTTCAAGATTTTCGTAAAATCCATTGATTCGCATCGCACAGAACTCTCACCAAATTATTCGACGATCAGGAAACAAAATTTATTCTGATGAAGAGCAAGAACGAGAATACAAAAAATACGTGATTAAGGGTCTCTCCATCACTACTAAAACCCAATACATCGAAGAAAATTTAAGCTTAATTGGCTTTAAAGTAGCTAGGGTGAGTCAGATGACTCATGCTAAAAACGGCAAAGCAATGTCTCTCTTCTTAGCTAATATATTCGCGGCGGCACCAGATGGAGCCACTATGTATGACGTTAAGTCGTTATGCTATGTTTCGGAAGTGACAGTTGAATACCACAGATGATTCAAATCGGTGCTTCAGCTGTCAAAAATTCAACCACACGGCAGATATGTGCCATATGGCTTCCAGATGCGTAAAGTGTGCCAGAGCACATAGCACTAAAAACTGCCCTTACGACAGACCAGAAAACACGATATGAAGCAACAGTCAGGGTAACCACCCGGCTAACTATAAAGGTTGCCCAAAATTCCCCAAACCAACAGTAGCAAAAAAAAATCTTCTGGCATTACGGATATTAAACTCCAGTTAAAACCTAACTTATTAAGACCCGGATTCTCCAATGTACGAGCTACTTCCCCCCTCCATCCAGCAAACTCCTATGATCGCTTCTTCAGTGAATGAATACTGGAGAATTTTCAGATCTCATACTGCTAATTAATGAAATTACAGATATTCTTAGAGGAATTCTTATTAAAAAAAACTATTAAACTAACTCAAAGAGATATTAAGACCCCTTTGGACAAGTTATTTAAATTAACATCCTACTTTCAGGATATTGAAATATAAATGTCACTTAATTATTTTCAAATATTTTTCTTTAATTACCCTAAATTTAACTTAAATTATTACTTATTTTTTCAATATTTAACCTCAATATTTAAACTTAAAATTAACGTAAAGTTAAACCCTTTTTTTAACTCTAGCAATTCCCCCTAAATTTTTTCAACCAATAATATGCCAGTTAGTTTCAGCTGTAGCTTACCAACCAGCAGCAGTTCCAGTCGAGGGTGAGGTCCTTCGGACCTAGGTACCTCGTAAAATCAGACGCCGGCAATCGAAGTTTTAGTATTTAACTGTGAAATCACTTACAGTATGTTAAGATGAATATATTTTATAACGAAGAGCATTTATTTTGATATGAAAGACATAGTAAATATAGTAATTATTATGCTCTATCACTATTTACTTTACAAGCTACTAATTTTGTACTGTATATAAATATATATATTTATATTGTAACTTAAATGATTACAGAATAAGCTAATGGTAAGAAGATATAATGGGCGAAAAAGTAAAAATATAAATTAAGAAATTAAAAAGAATTTTCAACCTCATATTAAAAAATGTATCTTATTTTTTACGCAATTTATCTTCACGTAAGAATGTGTAATAAGTTCTGAAATTGTCTTTAAGTTGAATTATATAAAAATACGTAAACAATATGGGGGGAATCTTAAAATACTTTCATTTCAAACATCATTTTTTTAAACATTCTTATCTGCAAATATTTCTAATTCTGTACACAAAAGTAAGAATTTTACGCATAAAAGAGTAAAATTTATATGAATTATTTATTAAAAGTGTGTTAATGCTATTGTTATACAAACAAGTACTTTAGGATCACCTCGAATTCGAGAAAATATTTATATAAAAGACAGGAGACATCCAGTAAATTTGATTGTAACCACTAAAACTTGAAACATTGCATTTTTACATTATGTAATTTTCATAAAAATGAAACTAAAAAATTAGGGGCAGTAGGAATTTTGATTTTTTTAAATCATAAAATAATTCCGAATCTGGAAAAATTTTGCATCCTTTAAGTACAAAATATTAAAATTGTTGGAGCTAGGATGAAACTTAAATGTGCAGTGAATTTGAAATTCCCTAAACACTTTATGTACAACTTAAAAGAATAAGAGACCCCATCGAGTTTAATATTAAAATTCTTAATTGAAAGTATAATTTTGAAACAATGCCAAATTTAAAACAAATGCAATACAATGCTTAAAAATTTATGTAAATTGATTGAAAATATGTAAGCCAGATTTTGATGAAAAACGAACGGAATTTGAACCACTTGTTTCACTTATAAAATTAATTTGCTTTAATTGAAAAATATATATAAAATATTGCAATCTTGTCAGACTATTTTTACTTATGGATACCAAAGCAATGGAGGGAGAATAATTCTCAAATCAAAAATGTATCAAGTTCTATCCTTAACCGTGCCAAGACCATCCTGCTAAGAGCATTAAATTTCTATAATGTCCTTCCATTGATGTGGTGTAGTGTAGAGAGTTGAGTACCATACAAGGTGTCACCTTTGTCTCTTAAATGTTGTTCAAAATTTCAAAGTGGTTGACGAGTTTAGCGCTTCCGGTTGCCAGAAATATATGTCCGCAAGCATAAAGCAATGATCTAGTTAAGCAGTAGGTACAAATCATTTGTAAGCTTTGAGAAGCTCTATGAAAGTATGAACACTTATTACTAATTAACTTTGTTAGATAAATAGGAAGAAGTATGTAACATATGGCTTTTATGTGATGTTTGGTTCAATTAAATCAGCATTCTGTGAAAATATTACCACAAACTCATTTAATCGATAGTTAAAAACATTTAGATTTTTAAGACTAAAAGAAAAGAACAGAGCTTTCAGACTCATGGACTGAATAGAGCGTCATCAAAGAAAATAATAGAGTACCATTATATTAAACATACTAAAATATCAGTTCAGCTGCAAGAAAAGTGGACTTTTGAATTCTCTGACAGTTAAAACATTTCTATGGCATTTCATATCGTGTAATGTTTCCCATGAGCCTTACTCTGTAGATACTGAGTTCACGTGTGTACATTTTAATGGTTAGCAGTCTGAACTTCCCTTCAAAGGTTCGAGTGTTCGATTTCCACTTAGAACGTCAATGTTTAACTTGAATATGAATTCTTTTAACTAGTTTCTTGTGAAAAACTTGACTATAGAGCTTAAAACACAAGTCCTCAATATTGGAACACATTTGTGTGATGAAGGAGAAAATTCCACCAAATATATATGACAAATGCAGAAATGCAATGTCTAAGTCCAGTCATTCAAAACAACTGGAATCGAGCCCGGACATTAAGCCCGAAGAATATATGCCGCTTGTTCGTTTTAGTTTATGATCTAATAAAGCAATTTTACATATGTTGTGATGGATAAAATGATATATACAGTACCATAAATAGCGAAATTTTTAAACCTGGTGTTCATTGTTTCAGAATCTAAAATTTTCGAACCTTCATAGGTTTTAATTGCTACTTACTTTGGACACTTAATTACTGCTTTATTATATTTTATTACTTACCACACCATTCATCGTAAAATAACTGTTCATTTCAAAATGAATTTATCTTATTTATATTATTTTCCGGGTGCTTTATTGTTACATAGTAAAATGAGATTATAATTAAATAAAATATGTGGAAGAGCTAGTATCTGACTCTTGTTATTAAATGAAAAATTGAAACAGTTGTTATAAGGGATTAAGTTGATCATTTAAATTATTGGACATAAACAAAAAGCATAATTCAACAATGCAAATTAAAAATTCACAGTCACTCACAGATCCAATTAGTTTGAATAACCAACATTTTGCAATTATTGACATTATGTGCTCAACTACATAAAATTCAGTTTAAAATGAATTGATTTTTAGGAGGAGAAACTGGAGAAATAGTCTTCTTGGAATCGTGACACCTCCCTTCATGAAGACTATCCATTGGGCAATTTGTATGCAGCCAGCGTCTTCCAAAGATACCGCGCTGTCTGCTACTTCTAAAGGTCCGGGAAGCAGACACCTGTGGAAGACCACCTGTATGGAAACCGATCGTGACCTTGATGCTTCTCTTAATCACCCATAAGACTCACCTCTTATCCCTCCTTCAGTTTCGTGAAAGATAAATTACTCACGACCATTCTATCGTGGGAAAAAGCTCTTCAAAGAGATCGTTAAGGGTTGGGTTTTGTGTGTCTGACATCGACTTGTGATATATAAACTGCACTGAGAGCAAAAAATGGTAGATATTCATATTCAGTTGTGTTTAATGAATCAGTATCAATACATCAAATTCAATATTAAAAGTATTTTTAGTACAAGAGGAGAAAAACCACAGGTTAAAATTTTATAAGCATATATATATATATATATATATATATATATATATATATATATATATATATATATATATATATATATATATATATATAACTGCTTACACTTTACTGATTTTTTCGGGAAACTCCTGATTTTTCACCATTTCTCCCGATAATGTATGAAAATCTACTGATTTTTGGCACAATTTCAGTGTAAAACTTAATATTATTTTTCGGCAAAATATCGGCAGTTTCGAGTTGCTTAATTTTATGAGATTGTGTGTAATTACATTTACATGCATAAAAAGTTTCCCTTTCATAATAAAATTCTATCCGAGCTGGCAGCCGAAT